>NW_010729077.1:10636917-10690000 GCF_000365185.1 Nelumbo nucifera | reverse complement strand
AACACCATCAACCTCAACACCAGCAGAACCAGTAGGTACAACCACCTCGGCAGGTACCACGATAGAATGCCAGATTAAATCAGAATGGTAACTAGAACCCGGCCCCAACCTAGGTTTCCAGTCAAGTCCAGGTCTCCAACCGAGTCCCTGAACTAGTTCACAACCAACCTCTGGTTGACAACGTAGTCCCCAACCAAAATCAAAACCAGTTATCGGTGGAAAATCAAGCTACAACTCCCACTGGAACAGAGGCTGCCAGCTCATCCGAGGGTTCCAAGAGAAGGAGCCAAAGATGTACTCATCACGCCACAAAGAAGAGTCAGCTCACTCCGGCTAGAAGCATGATGGGCAAAAAGGCAAAAAGGAAAGTGGCTAGCCAAGTAGGCGCTTCATCTGAACAACCTCTCATAACTCGAGAGTTTCTACTTGCACCGAAAATCCTCCAGGCCTTGAGGTCGAAGAACTTCAGAGCACCAACCTTCGAGATCTATAGAGGTGCAACAGACCTAGTTGATCACGTCGACGGCTTTCAAGCGCTAATGCTGCTTCACACGGCCAATGACGCCAACATGTGCATAGCTTTCCCCATCACCCTTCGAGATGAAGCTTGACTTTGGTATTCAGGATTGGCCCCTGGTTCCATAAAGAATCGGAACTAGCTCACCAACTTGTTCATCACTCACTTTGCGATAAGCAAAAACATTCCAAGTCTATGACCTGCCTACTTAATGTAATACAAAAACTTAATGAAACACTCCAGAACTATATAAAAAATTCAACATGGAACGTCTACAAATCCCAGACTTGAACATAGTCGTACAGCTCACGCGACCAAGAATGGCGTACAACACCCCACCTACACTGGGAGATAGAACTGAACCCTCTGGCCACTATGGAAGAATTCCTCAACGTGGAGAATAAATTCATAAAAGAGAAAGAAGCACTAGGATTGCAGTCTGAGCTGTCTAGTAAGAGGAAGAGAGTTGAAGAGGAGGCAGACAACAACAAATCAAAGAGGAGAAGTAAGTCTCCCAAAAGAAGCAGGTCACCAAGAATGAAATCTCACTCCTACTGATTCCAATTCTCATTCCCATTCATGTCTGAATCAAATAGATTATGGGAATAGCCCATTCCAATTTTGATTCTGATTCCAATTGCGAACCAAAGGGACCCTTATTATCTGTGATTTGTACAAAAATTCTTTAATTCCATTATAATATGCTTGAACTTTTTCTAATCCACTGCTCTGCACAAAAGACTACTATCTTACTTTGTATTGCCTTTAAATGATACCAACATTTTTGGCATCTAACCAGTCAAATGAACGAAAGTCCCACCTCCCATTATGTGTGTCACTTATTATGTAAGCTATCTTGGCTTTTACTGCTCTAAGCTCCCAAACTCCTTGGTGACCTCGTTTGAGCTATCTCTACTTAGGCCTTGTCTGACCCCTTGCCACATACTTACTAACTTGACCATTGGAGCCTTCGCCCCTAGGATAACACCCGGGGGCCTCTAACATGTTCCCTTGCTCACAGGTCATACATTGAAGCCCTTAGATCCATCAACCCTCGGACTCAACTAGCCCTCCTCTACTGAAAGTACTTCGTCGTCGCAATTGACTATTTCACCAAGTGGGTCGAAACTGAACCCTTGGCCACCATCACGGCCAACATGATCCAGAATTTCTTTTGGAAAAACATAATTTGTCACTTCGGAATCCCCCACATGTTTGTCACTAACAACAACAAGAAATTCGATGATGCTAGGTTTAGAGAATAGTGTGCCAGCCTCAGCATCAAGTAGTAGTACACCTCGGTAGGCTACCCCCAAATCAACAGCCAAGACGAGGTCACCAATAGAACTATCTTGGATGGGCTGAAGACAAGGCTAGATAGAGCCAAGGGCCTCTGGAACGACTAGTTATACAATGCATTATATGGGCTTACAAGATGACACCTCGAACTGCCACGAGTGAGGCCCCGTTCAACTTGACTTATGGAATCGATGTTGTCATTCTAGTAGAGATCGACCAACCAATGCTTTGAATCGAGACATACAATGAAGCCAAGAATGATGAAAAACTTAGAAATAATTTGGACATGTTGGAGGCATCCGAGAGCAAGCTCAACTCAGGGTTGCGGCCTATCAGTAAAGGGTCGCTCACTACTACAACTCTCGGCCCCAACTAGGAAGGTCCCTACAAAATCAAGCAGGTTGTCGGCCCTGGCACCTTTCGGCTAAAATACTTGAATGGAAGACCGGTTCCTCATACTTGGAACTCCGAGAACATCTGAATGTACTACCAATGAGATGTAATCTTTTAAAGGCTTATCAATGAATAGTGCAATGTTCTTCCCCCCTCAACTTCAGCTTTAGTGTAAACATTCTAACTGCGCTCAACTGCCAGGACCCCGCGGCTATGCGACTAGCCGAAGCATACAACCTACACCAAGGTTATATGCTCAGATTGGACGACAGCCATGACACGCAACTCTCAGTAAGTCATATGCCTACTTGCCCTTTTCGCTAAGACAGAGTACCTCGAGAACCTCGGCTATGGTAACGGCCAAAGACTTCGACCCACTACCCAATGAACAAACACACTAAAATGGACAAGTTTCTTCACTAAAACAGGAAGCACCTTGTGACCTCGGCCAGGCATGTCCCCATGGCCTCAGCTGACCATAGGTTCACACCCCAGGTCCCCAAGGAAGGTTGAGTCATGCAAGTTAAGGCATGCGCCTCACTCCGAATCCCCAACAGCATAACTTGGCCTCAGTCTAGCTACCTTGACGGGGATAAACAAGCCAGGAGGGCATTTTCCTCCCTTTCCTTCCTACTAAGGAAAGGGGCCCCAAGCCTTCGGCGGTGCATCTCAACCTCAACCTAACGCACTTAACTTTCTTTCCTAAGCGAATGTCTAAGTAAAAAGCCACTACCTTTTTCGCTACTTGTGACCTCTCGGAAGGGGGCATCAGCCCCTAACGCCAAAAAAAAGAAAAAAGAAAAATACAAGTAGAAAAATAAGGCACAAGTTATGCAAAAAGAGAATTTCATTGATGTGATCTTTATAGCTTTACAAAAATTTGGCCTCGGATGGGGGAGGTTGATCCCCTTCAAACTTTGGCATTCCCCTTGGTTGCATCTAGACCTGTTCATGGGCCGGGTAGCCCGATGGCCCGACCCAGCCCGGCCCGAACCCCGATCAGGCATGGTCATGTAATTAGGCCCACGGGCCTAACACAGTAAGCCCGACTGCGTTTCAGGCCAGGCTCGGGATTTGTCAAAAAAGCCTGGCTCGAGCCTGGCCCGACCCGATTCAGCATTATATATTTTATAAAATACATAATGTGTATTTTATATATTATAAAAATATATAAATAACTTAATATTTATTAAAATATATATACTTATAATTTAAAATATATACATTTTTTTATTTTCTTTATAATTTCGCTCTCTCTCTCTCTCTCTCTCTCTCTCTCTCTCTCTATATATATATATATATATTCATTCGCTTCAGCAGTAATAACAGCATGGGCTAAATTTCGAGCTCGAGACCAAGCCCAGGCTTCGGGCTTTTTATGAGGGTCAGGCTCGGGCCCAAGTTATAGGCCCGATGGTCAGGCCGGGCTTGGGCTCAGGCCTTAGAAAAATCTGTTATAACAGAGTGAAAGCCCGGCCCAAGCCCAACCCATGAACAGGTCTACCTTCATCAACTTGCATGGGCTAATCTCCAACGGTTTGGCCCTCAGACGATTGCACCCTGTCGGCTGGTAGGGACTCCTCAGCCACCAGGTCAAACTGGAGCCCCAACTGGCTAACGTCAAAGCTGGGCATCAGGGCCAAGACTTGGGCCTTTGTATCTTCAATGCCCTCCAGATACGAAGAGGCACTGAAGATGGCCAACTCCTTCTAGTACTCTAGGGTCTCCTTCCAAGCCTCCAAAGCCTCCTCGGCTCTCTTCTCATTTGGCTCGCATCTCTCATCCGCCGCGAGCAGCCTCTCCTCGGAAGCTTTCTCTCTTCATCCGACTTCAAAGAAGCCTTCAAGGACCTCATAAGCTCTCTCTCATCCGTGACCTCGGCCTCTAGGTCCTTCCTCCAGTTGCGCTCCTCCCGTATGGCCTGGGCAATCGCCTCTCGGCCGCTTTCTGCCTCTGCCACCCGGAGCTCCAATTGCTCCCTCTTCTCCTCAAAGGCCCCCAATTGCGCTAGGAGGATCTCCACCTTGTCACACAAGCCGACGACAATATAAGACGCCTGCAATAAAAATATAGTTGCTAGCAAAGGGAAAGCAAGAAGAAGAAAATTTTCTAAAAGTAAAGAGAAGTATTACTCACATCGTCCAGACAATCCAAGAGGGTGTCCCGGACACCCTACACGCCCATCTGAGTCATGGCGTGCCTATTCGTAGGCGGCAACATCCTTGTGAGCAGGGCCCGACTGACCCCTGGGGTGCTTAAGGAGTCCCCCTCTATGATGTTCCATTGGGAGCAAAAGGTGTGCTGCGTCATCAGTGGCATGTCGTCCCTTAGCTCAGACGAGGTATGGGGCCCTGAGTGGCGGGACCCCCCAATGACTCCCTCGGCCAGGCGTCCACTCGTCGTGCTCGCACCTCCTTCATTGCCCTCGGAAGGGCGGTCCTTCATCGCTAACCTCTTGACCTAGCACTTTCATCAGGAGAGTCATCGCCCTGTCAGCTACACTCGGTGCCTACAGGAGCAGTCCTCTCCCTCAGTACTTCGATCTCAAGCCTTGAAGGCAGGCCCTTAGGCTCACTACTGTTGATGGATGTGGTAGTACGAGGCAAGCTGGTGCCCAACAGTCGTGGAGCAGCCGACCTAATAGCCCAATCTAACGTATGACACGCGTCGTCAACCTCAGGGATGCGAAACGATGCCTAGCAGTTCAGCTGGTTCACCCACTGACTCTAGGCCAAGAGTCACCTAGCCCGGACGAACCGATGTCCGTCTCGGATACAGCTACGACCAGTCGACATCGACATCGACACCCATCCCATGTACGGTCACGACCTACCAACATCGACACCCGTCCTATGTACGGTCACGAATTATCGATGCTGACACCCGTCTCACACACGGCTATGGAAAGCCGATTCGTTGCCCGTATCACATGCGACAGCAATCAGTCGACGCTGATGCCTAACCTGCACACGGGTTCGCCAATACTTTTGCAAACCACACGATCAGGACGTACAAGCATCACGAACCTGTACAAGGCACGATACCCCCCTCCCCTCGGCCCACCATGACACTCTTAAGAGGCAAAATAAACTCCAAAGTAGCTGTCACCAACCAACGAGGGAAAGCCCTAAGAAGCTAAGGCCGACACCTCCACATTTCTAAGCCAAGGCTATCTCTGACAAAGCCGAAGTCGAAGTCGAGGTCCTCGCTAGAACATG
Organism: Nelumbo nucifera; assembly: GCF_000365185.1. Next base: position 10,684,573 of record NW_010729077.1, on the reverse strand, counting down.
CCACTTAGCGACTCCCAATAGTGACGTTACATTCTCTTCGGTCGAAGCCGAGGTCCCCACTCAAACCTCCACCACGGCCTCAAGAGTGGGGGGCAAATGATGTAATTGCACATGGCAGGCCAAGGATGGCGACATGTGGCATGGGCTAGATCGCATCCTGGCCGTCCACGGCTAACAAACTCCTACCAAGCTCAAGTATAAATAGGTGTGTCACTTATTATGTAAGCTATCTTGGCTTTTACTGCTCTTGAATCCCTAACTTGCGGCACACTTGCTAGGTGTGTCACTTATTATGTAAGCTAAATAGGTGTGTCTACTCGGGCCTCATCCAACTACTTGCTACGCACTTAGTGTTCCCATGCTCACAGGTTGGACATTAAAGCCCTCGGGTCCATCAACCCTCGGACTCAACTAGCCCTCCTCTATGCAAGTGTAATTACATTATTGCCCTCGACCCATCCTTGGCAGCATCAAGTAGTGAACGCATTGCATTGTAGCTGAATCCTTTAATTTTAAGGAAAACATCTTCCATTAATCCATCATTATGGGTTATTTGATCCACACTTTGGAATTGGTTTAATTGTTTACACCACCATTATTATGGGTTATTTAATCATAGGTTTTAATTACACCACCACCATTATTAAAGTAAAACTAGGTCTAAATGAAGAGTCAAGATTAGGTAAGTGTGATGGTTGCATTAGGGGCTGTTTAACCAACCATAAGAATTGAACACTTTGGAATCAACATAGAAAAGTAATGGTAATTAAAGGGTATTGCGCATATACTGCTTTATATAAGGAGGGGGGCTAGCAATTGCATGAATGAATTTCTTTTAGAGATGGTGAATGGGATTCCTACCACTTTTTTTATTAACAATTGGAGTGTGGTTCTGTGAGGCTATGAATCGAGAGAGAGGTTAGGTGGAATAAACAATCACTTTGCACCGACCTCGTAGGCCATCTGCAGCATCACCAACTTAAAAAGCTACCGTCGATGACCCACACCTTATTTCTGATGCCGCGATTCGAGTGTGCAACGATTATAAACTCTAAATCCTAAATTATGCAATCCCCCTTTCCGACCCCCTCTCCGCTCATGAAGCATCAGAAAGTAAGCCATCAGAATTATCAAACAGTTAAGGAATGATATTGTCGACAAGGTTTAAAGTATAAAAATATACCTTAATTTATGGTATCGATAAATTAATGATATTTTAATTTTTCAAATATAGAGTTTAAAAATTTAGAAATTTTCAGGGATAGGCAGGCTTAAAATCGACCCCTGATCAATTTTGGATAAAAAAATAATATTATGGCGTCAGTTTAGCATTGTTGTCATTGCTCCAGAAAACAGTGTCACATCAGCCCCACGTCGGGAAAAATGGTGCTCCAGGAAACAAACATTTGTTTGGAACCGAACGGTGCTCCAAGCCATGCCTTGAAAATCGGGAAGGCATGGTTTGGAGCAATGTCAAATTTGGCATTTCCTGGAGCTGCAACTTGTTGCTGCCAACAGGGCAGTGATGTGGCATTGAATAATGGGTACCAGTGCTGAAAACGTTTCCCGGAGCATTAGTACTAAACAGAAAAAGTTGTTGCTCCGTGAAACGTCCTACCTGGCAGCAACAATACTTCCAATCCACACATCAGCAGCATCGTATTCTGAAAAAACGGTGCTGCACCTCCAGCGTCAATGCCAAACATATACATGGTATTGAAACATCTAATAGTCATATCCATAAATATGATACATCCTATATTGGATATATGGTATCGTATTGATGAATCAATGATATTTTAAATATAAAGAGTTTAAAATATTTCAAATTTTCAATGATAGGCAGGCTTAAAATCGACCCCTAACCAATTTTGGATTAAAAAAAATAATATTATGGTATTAAAACATCTAATAGTCATATCAATACTTTAAACCATGATAGTGGATGGATGGATTATCAAAGACAACTATAAGCCACTTTTGCTATGATAATCGTATAGTGCAGGGCTAAAACAATGAAATCAAATTTTTTGATGTATTATTATGACCCCACTGAAAATTTGATGGAGGGAACTCTTGGAGGGGCCATTTCTGATGCCGCGATTCCCTGATTTAGACCTATAGCAAAAAATGAACTCTGACAACAGTACATGACAAAGACCAAAAGACCTCAAGTGTGGGATTGCATATCTGGCTCAACTGGTTTGCCAAGGTCCACAGGTTCAGCTTGGCTGATAGTGTGGTTTCTCAACTAGGCTTGGGAAATTTATTGTTTGTACTCCCACAAAAAGTTTTATTGGTTTTATGAATGTAATGTCTCAAACATTACTTATATTATATACTGTAAATATTCAAAATGTTAAGAATTTCTATTTTATACATCAACGTTCACCCGTGAATTAGCATCAATTCTGAACTGTCACCTATTTTAATTGTACTTTAGGCCTAAAAATTCTGACCCTGGGCTGAACCGTCATTCTCTTTATATTCTTTCACTTAATACTGTTTCAGCCGTACAAATCTCAAAAAAAAATATGAAGTGAAAAAATCTAATTTATTTCTTTTGAGCACTTGGCGCTGGAAAACAAATGGTGCTGTCGTTGTATAAAATGATTCTTAGAATTCTGACACTTAGAATGAATGAAGGACAAATATAGAGCTGAATTCATTCCTAAGATTCGATTAGTAGCCTTTTGCATTAATTCTATATAGGGACAACCAAATCCCTTGTTTGTGAAAAGTTTGAAACTCGTTGATTTTTTCTGCGATTCTATAGAATTGGTTGAAACCAAACAGCTAATGATTTTTTTTTTTTTTCTTGTTGGATGCATGACTTGGACTAGATATCTTTCGTTGATTTTATTCTTTTTTTTTTGTAATTTGACATTCTTTACGGAAAATGTTTTTTTTTTTCTTTTTCTTTTTCTGTGTGCTGTTTTTATCATATGAATTTGATGAAAATATCTCTTCAAATATGCAAAGATAAAGCAAAGTGAATCTGTGTTAGATAAACTCTATGCTCTTTCTCCTCATCAGCAGATGCAATCAGATAAATCCAGAAAAAAAGAAAAAGAAAAAGGACAAAATCAATTAATTAGGATTATATGTAAATGTGCTCTAAAAATTACTTTTGGAGACTCTAAGGGACCATTTGATAAGAGCTGAAGTGACTGAACTAAATGGCTTATTGTTTTGTGTTTTTAGTAAATTTACATTAGCATTAGGTTTTGTGTTTTTAAAGCCCCAAAGCACAAAGCCTCATAGCCCTTTTGGGAGGGCTTTTGCGTTGACTATGCTGCTTCAGAAAAGATTGGTTTTCACCAAATACAATTTCCTGACTTTCTCTGCAGGGCCTAAGCTACTATGGGAAAGCCCTAGCAAACGGGGCACTCAATTTTAATTTATTAGTTTTGGGCTTAAAAGTGTTTTGGCTTTAGATGATAATGTTTATGAAAACAACTCTTGAGCATAGATTGATGATGATAAATAGAAGATTGAAATTTTGTTTACCCCTTTGGAGATGGTTTTATATTCTATTCATGATATATAAAACCAAATTCATTTTTTAATTTATTTATTAAATGTCCAAATCCAATTTGAGTCTGATTTAAATCTGATGGATAAGATTTTATTTGAATTTGGATATTGATGTAGGCATACTTGGCAAGCCTCGGATCGTTCCATGTGGCATCAATCAGATGACATCCTGGCCGCACATCTCTAATTGCCTCCAACCACTCCAAGGAAAGTTCAGCTATAAAAAGGGCTCCTCATCTAGAGGTAAGGCCACTTACTTACATACAAACACTTGTCTTCTTGCATTTCGAATCCCAAGAGAATTCTCCTTGGCTATTAAGGACTAAGCTTTGAGCCTTCGCCTCAAGCCTGGTTCGACCCCTCTTCGGCACTTGACTAACTTGACCATTGAAGTCTCCGCCCCTGGGATAACACCTGGGGCCTCTGACATGTACTCTTTTCCTGCTTACAAGTTGGACCTATCGGCCTCAGACACCAACGCAATTCCCTTGTTTCCCCCGGCCCCATCATTGGCAACAACAATTGGCGTCGTCTATGAGAACGTTTCCAAGACTTCCCTCTAAGAAAAAAGAAAAACTCAACTTCATTAATTAAGTATCTGACATGGACGATAAGAAAGAACACACTTAGATTGCTCAAAACTTGGTTACTATGGACCAATTCAAGCTAGTCCTCGACAGGCTAGACAACGTAGTCCAAAGATTGGATGAGGTGGGGCATCCAATAGGAAGCCACCCCAACGGTGCCACCCCCCCTGCGTCAGAAGCCAGGGAAATACAGTGGGTGCTCCACTCATGCACCACTTGGTAGCGCTCAATCGGCCCCGGGAAGGCCGACCCCTCAACGTCCAACAACAACAGCCGGTGGGTCTGCAAGTCCCTGTCAAAGACATCTTGGCTTCCCATCCAGAGGGCTGATCTAGTGGGGTCCCACGATAACCACTGGGACCACGGCCACCATCACCACCATGTAGAGAGAAATCAGGACGATGGCGGGCGCTCTAGCCACTACAACCCTCCTCCGAGGGCTGGAGGTCGACGCTACACCTCCCCCCCCACTAGTGTTAGATCTTCGCAATTTTCTCAATGATCGCCGAGCTCATAAGGCTCAGGATGCACCGACATCCAAGCACTCGGGAAATAGGGTCGACCCGTTTCGTGTGAGAGAGAACCTAGACAAGGCTCAGGCCCCCATCGACCGATGCCTTGGCAACCTATAGGCACAAATAGGCGCCATCCAAGATCAAATTCGGCAGGTGAAAGAGGACCGAGGTGATGCCTCCACTAGTCAAAACCCCTCATCCACTCGGATGGACGCCTTCAATGACTCCTTCACCTTATAACCACACCCGCCTCACTTCAAGGCTCCCACTCTGCAGACTTACAATGGGAGCAATGATCCAAATGATCACATGGAGAGCTTCAGGGCACTCATGCTCCTCTATGGGTACTCCGACGCCCTAATGTGTCGAGCCTTCCAAGCTACCTTCAAAGGAGCAGCATGCAGATGGTTCTCCACACTCCCTCCTCAGTCCAATAACTCTTGGGATTAGTTTGCCGACCTCTTCCTCTCCCACTTTGTCAATAGTCGACGATGTCAGAAGATCGTCATATCCCTCATGTCAATCAAGCAGAAGCACGGAGAAAGCCTTCGGGCATACATTAACCGATTCAAGCAAGAAGAGCTCAAAGTAAGAGAAAACCTTGATCCCTTGGTGTCTATGCATGCAGCTATCAACGGCCTTTGGCTCATACCCCTCAAATGGTCCATCTCCAAGACCCCGCCCAAGAACAAGGCAGAGTTCTTGAAGAAGGCAAAAAAGTATATTGCTTCCAAGGAAGTCAAGGTCAGCAAGTGCCTCAATGAGCCAGAGGTTGAACCCAGCCGAGGGGACACTGATAAGAAGAGGAAGGAAAGGGAAGGCCGTGACCATGGCCACACTAACAAAGACAACGAGAAGAAGCCATCGACCCCTTCCTTCAATAAGTATACTCCAACTCCACCTGAATGCACATACTTATGCAAGTAAGGAATGAGGAGTACATGAAGTGGCCGGCCAAGATGAAGAGGAACCCCCAAAGGGGTAACCCCAAGAAATATTGCAAATACCACCACGACACCGAAGATTGCTATGAACTACAGGACGGGATCGAAACCCTCATCCGCCATGGGCACCTGAAAGAGTACATCGAGGGCGACATCAATGCCTCATCCTCGCAGTGACATCAATAGACCAAGTCCCAAACTCGCCACCGTTAGTTGGAGTTATCGATGTCATCACTAGAGGCTCGTTCTTGGGTGGAGTGTCGGCTTCGGCCCGAAAGAATTACGCCATGTAGTATAACATCCAGAGCCTGATGACTAGAAAACTGAAGCTGGAGGGCACCATCACCTTCACCAATGACGACTTGCAAGGGATCTCATTTCCCCACGATGATGCATTGGTAGTATTTGTCACCACCACCAACTATGTGGTAAGGAGAGTCCTCGTAGATAGTGGTTCCTCGGTTGACATCTTGTTCTACAACGATTACGAGAAGATACAACTAATGCTAGATCGGCTACAACCTGCAGACATGCCACTAGTCGGATTCTCTAGAGCAATCATCAAGCCCGAAGGGAAGATAACCCTACCCATCACAGTAGGGACAGAGCCTCGGCAAATCACCAGGATGATCGAGCTCTTGGTCGTGAAGAAAGGCTCCCCATATAATGCTATCATAGGGAGACCAACCCTTCATTCACTCAAGGCAGTCATCTCGTCCTATCACCTTGTCATGAAGTTCCCCATCAAGCATGGCGTAGTAGTAGTCAGGAGGGACCAACAAGTTATCAGACAGTGCTACACTGTAGTGCTAGAAAACAAGAACTAAGGAGCCTTACCGCAAGGAGGGGATCAACCTCAGAGACGGACCCCCGAGCCGTGGTCGAGCCCAGTAGACTCCCTGATCAAATGCACCTACGGCCATATCTTTGACTAGGCCCCCAAAGGGGATGAGAAACCTCAGCCTTCCTACTCTCTGCTCATGAATAGAAGATCAGTGCCTCGTACTGGGAACTCCAAAGACATCTGGATGCACTATCTATGATGTAAGTATGACTATTGAAAGTTTTGTAAATAAAGTGTACAAGTTTCTCTCACCTCGACTTGAATCTTTGGTGTATACGTTCTCGCCTCCTTCACTCGCCAGGACCCCTCAATCGAACGATCGGCCACAGCACACAACCTTCACCAAGGTTATATGTTCGAACTAGACGTCAGCCCAAGGACACGACCTTCGGAAGATCATACGCCTATTCGCTAGGGTTGTTCACGGGTCGGGTTGGGTCGGTTTACTACGATTTTTCTAACCGACCCAACTTGGTCGGGTTACCTGACATAGAAACCGAAACCGACCCAGTGTTAAGCAAAACCGACCTGGTCGATTTGAGTCGGGTTGGGTCGGTTTCGGTTCTAAGTTCATCCTTGTGATAAAATCTTGCTAATTTTAAAAACAGTCATAAATTGAACATCATTTCAACCATCTCCTATGATAAAATTTAAATGAAAAGTTAATCACAAAAGTTGTTCATTAATCACTATTCACTAATCCAAAGTTTCTTGCAACCATTCAAAAACTAGGTGGCCTAATGGGCTTTGGAACTTCATGTTTGACTAAGTCGATTCGGTTCGGGTCGATTTCGGTTTTCTTGTGTGAAAATCGAAACCGACCCGAATCATCAGTTTAGGAATTTGCACAACCCGAAATCGACCCGTGCTAATGAAAACCTGGCTGACTCGGGTTGGGTCGGTCCGATTTGGTCGGGTTGGGCCTTCTTATGAACAACCCTACTATTTGCCTTTTTTAGCTTAGGCATGAGCTTATGGGACCTCGACCATTGTTAATGAGCGGCCTTTGACATCAACCTCAACCTCAAAGACCCTCAAAAGAGCGAGTCTTTGTATAAATTAAAGAGCTGACATCAGCCCAACACTTAACGCAAAATGCAACAAACAAACACACTAAATGAATAATGCTACCTCACTAAGCCAAAGGCACTCCATATACTTGGCTGGGCCCCATTCATTGGCCCTCAGCCATGCACGAGTCCGGTCTCAAAACCCTTAAAGGAAGAATAAACAATCACTTGTTCATTAACAATTGGAGGGTTCTATGAGGCTAGGGAGTGAGAGGTGGAATAAACAATCACTTTGCACCGACCTTATAGGCTATCTCCAGCATCACCAACTTAAAAAGGTACATCGATGACCCACCTTATCTATGATGCCGCGATTCGAGTGTGCAACGATTATCTATCGACACTAAAATATGCAATCCCCCTTTCCGAACCCCTCTCCATTCATGAAACTTCAGAAAGTAAGCCATTAGAAGTATCAAACAGTTATAGGAAGTACATCGTGTATTGGGCATATCGTATCGTATTGGCAAGTCAATGATAGACCTCTATTTTGAATAAAAAAACAATATTATGGTATTGAAACATCTAATAGGCATATCGATACTTTAAACCATGATAGTGGATGGATGGATTGTCAAAAAAACTACAAACCACTTTTGCTACGATAACATGTAGCCCAAGGCTAAAACAATGAAGTGACTTATAGTCACGATTCTCAGATTTAGACCTATAGCAAAAATGAACCAAAGAAGTATGGACAGGCCTAATGCAGATTTTTAATTTCCACTCCAGAGTTATAAATATTCAAAATGTCAAAAATCTTCATTCTATACACCAATACCTGCTCGTAAATTGGCATCAATTCTGAACTGATACCCAACCCAACTGTACTTTGGACATAAAAATTCTGACCGTGGGCTGAACCGTCATTCTTCCAAAATGAACTCTAACAACTGTACATGGCAAAAACCAAAGGAACTCAAGTGTGGGATTGCATATCTGGCTCAACTGGTTTGCCAAGGCCCACAGGTTCAGCCTGCCTGATAGTGTGGTTTCCTGAGTTGGACAAAGTGGTTTCTCAACTAGGCTAGGGAAATTAATGGTTTGTACTCCCTCAAAAATTTTTATTGGTTTTATGAATGTATTGTCTCAAACGTTACTTATATTACATACTCCCTGGTATTGTAATAGATTCTTTCACTCAATACTATTTTAGCATTATAAATCTAAAAAAAAGATTATGAGATGGAAAAATCTATAAAAATCTAATTTATTTCTTTTGAGCACTTGGTGATGGAAAACAAATGGTGCTGTCGTTGTATAAAATGATTCTTAGAATTCTGACACTTAGAATGAATGAAGGACAAATATAGAGCTGAATTCATTCCTAAGATTCGGTTAGTAGCCTTTGCATTAATTCTATATAGGGACAACCAAACCCCTTGTTTCTCAAAAGTTTGAAACTCATTGAATTTCTCTGCGATTCTATAGAATTGGTTGAAACCAAACAACTAATGATTTTTTTTCTTGTTGGATGCATGACTTGGACTAGATATCGTTCGTTGATTTTATTCTTTTTTTATTTTTTGTAATTTGACATTCTTTACGGGAAATGTTTTTTTTTCTTTTTTTTTTTGTTTGCTGTTTTGATCATATGAATTCGATGACAACATCTCTTCAAATATGCAAAGATAAAGCAAAGTGAATCTGTGTTGTGTTAGATAAATTCTATGCTCTTTCTCCTCATCGGCAGATGCAATCAAATAAGAAAAAGAAAAAGGACAAAATCAACTAATCAGGATTATATGTAAATATCTTCTCAAAATTCTTTTTGGAGACAAGGGACCGTTTGATAAGAGCTGAAGTGACTGAACTGAAATGACTTATTGTTTTGTGTTTTTAGTGCATTTACATTAGCATCAGGTTTTGTGTTTTTAAAACCCAAAAGCACAAAGCCTCGTAACCCTTTTGGGAGGGCTTCTGCATTGAAAAGCTGGGTTTTCACCAAATACAATTTCCTGGCTTTTTGTGCAGGGCCTAAGCTGTTGTGGGAAAGCCCTGGCAAATGGGGCACTCGATTTTAATTTATTAGTTTTGGGCTTAAAAGTGTTTTGGCTTTAGATGATAATGTTTCTGAAAACAACTCTTGATCATAGATTGATGATGATAAATAGTGGGAGAATTGAAATTTTGTTTACCTCTGGAGATGGTTTTATATTCTTTTCATGATATATAATATCAAATTCATTTTTAATTTATTTATTAAATGTCCAAAATCCAATTTAATCTGATGGATAAGATTATATCTGAATTTGAATATGATTAATAAATTTTGATCTAGATATATGTATATCTGGTCCAATCCAATCCATTTACAGCTTTAATTTTATCAATAAAGCTTTGGTGAATTTTATCTGATCCAAAAGACAATATCTAGGGTCATGAAAGGCATTGTTTGCAAACTATTGTTGACATAGGCTATCAAATAGATGACCCAATCGCCTTACTAGTTCGGGTCAACTTTCAACCCGTTATACTACAAAAAAAAAACCATTGATTCGATCAACAACCCACCAACTCAAATAGTTGAACAATGATCCCTCTGATTAACTCAACAGGTTACTATTTTTTTTTTTGAAAATGTTTTATTAATGACATCACAAGTTGATGCATTGACTTAGAGGGAAAATCTGTTCAACATTTTTTTAATCCCAAACTTTACTCTAGGTGGAAGAGTGGCCACATTTAGATTCCACTGACCATTAATTATCAATTAGAAAATTAAAATTAACAAGGGAGGACATAATCTGCCTTGCTCCAACTCCAGTACAAAAAAGCATTCAATATCACCCTCTCAAAACCCACCTAAAGAAAAACAAAGAAATACATCCAGGTCCAAGACAAGATTAAAACATTAGAAAATATGCAGAAAATTTGGTCATATCACTAATATTATATATCATTGTATTAAACAAAAGAACAGTGATAAATGAGAATTCTTAGGCCCCGTTTACTTTTCGGTGAGTTATTTACCTGGGTAAGTGCATTTACTCATATTTTTTTATTTCCTAGGTAAATAAGGTAATGACCATTTTAGTCAAAAAAAATCTATTATTTAAAGGGACATTTTTATCTCATTCAAGTGTTAGCAACTTTCCCCTTAGGTGGGAAAGCTATTTACCCACCTAGGAGATGGGTATTACTTACCCAGGTAAGTGGTACCTAAGAAAATAAACTTTCCCTGATCCCCACATAAATCTGAAAAATAAACATGGGATTCTTGGTCAATGGGAACTAAAATCCCATTAACCAACTTTCCCCCCTCTCAAAATCCAACAAGTGTGGCAAAAATGTATATCCTGAGATGGATGAGTGAAAAAACTAAAAAGAATAGGATTAGAAACAATGTCATTTGTATGAACTTAGGAGTAGCTCCAACATGTCATAAAATGAGAGAAAATAGGCAGAGATGGTTCGATCACACGAATAGAAGACCACCTATAGCATCCATAAGAAAATGTGATCAGTAACAAGCTGAAGGGGCTAGAAGGTCTAGGGGTAGATCAAAAAGGACATGGATCGATAATTTAAATGCTTGCAATTCAACAATGAATATGACATTAAACAAAACTGAATGGTAGAATAGCATTCATGTAACCGATAACCCTATATAGTTGGATTATTAAATGAGACATATAAAAAATGGCTGTAAATTTTAAAACTTTCAATCAATGACTAATATACACGGTAGGGTAACTCAGCATACATGTTAGTTTGTATAATATCCTTATAAATCGGTGTTTAAAAAAATGGACCAGACCAGCTGGTCAATCCGAGTTGAATCTCTAACCCATAAACCCCTCCCTTTTCTAGGTTGATGACCAGTCCGGTTCTCTGAACATTGGTATTAATAGTTTCATACGGGTTAATTTGTACAATCCTTCTTTTTGGAAGGGTATTTTTGTCACACCAAAATGTGAAGTTGTACTTGTACCTTCCTAAGCAGTTTATTCCTTTCATGTAGGGCCAGATTTCCCCATCTGATTCTCCAACTTGTAATTCCATCTATAGTAATGCACCAAGGTCCCTGTCTAGCAAATGATAAGGAGCCTTTGGGGCATCCTCAAAAGATCTAAAGAAACCTTTCTCTTTTTAATGTGTATAATTTTTTTTTCTGTATTAAACAATGTTATCTACCACCCTCACCGGCCTGTATAAATAAGGGAGCTCCAGAGCTAAGCCCATCACAGAAAATTTCATTCTCTTCTTCACTCACATTCATTCTCACCCAAATTTCAGAATTTCTGAGCCTTCATTCTAGCTAGTTCTTCTTTGGGTTTCAATAAACCAGCTTCTCAAATTCAGTTTAGCTTCTCTCTTTCTTTGATCTGCGGAATGGATATGATAACAAAGTTGGCATCACAGAATGCTGCAGTGATCTTTAGCAAGAGCTCTTGTTGCATGTCTCATGCTACTAAGAGACTCTTCTATGAACTGGGGGTCAGCCCAGCAATCCACGAGCTCGATCAAGACTATAGAGGAAGAGACATGGAATTAGCACTCTTGAGACTTGGGTGTAACCCTGCGGTGCCGACCGTGTTCATTGGCGGTAAATTCGTAGGCTCGACACAAAAGGTCATGTCTTTGCACCTTGATGGATCGCTTGTACCAATGCTGAAAGCGGCCGGTGCCATCTGGCTTTAATTAAGTGATGATCATAAATTATCAAACTCAGCTCTGATACCATGTCAAAAATAATCTTGTCTGATCATTTCACAAATTCTCCTAGTAATTCTCTATTTCTTTTTTGTTTTCTTTCTCTTTGTGTGTTTGCGGCTGTCTTAGCTAATGTACTAATTAATGAGAGAATAACAACATTAATATTGGTATTCATGAGAATAGGCTGTTATAATAAATACCCAATGCTTTAAAGTTTAAACTTCTCTCCCCCTTTAGTTTATAGTTCAATTTAATAAGGAATAAATAACAAAAAATGAGTGTTGTCTAGTCTTCTTTATTCTTTTATCCTTGTGGGATTCTTCTTCTGGATGGCTACGAATCAGAGACAATATGTACATAATTAAATCAAATTCCTCCAATAAAAACGGCCACATCCTCCTGGTTCGACTCCTGTACAGAAATTCCTTGCAACACTTATGCCTCCACTTAGAAAGCATTTATATAGTAGTGGATTGAAGTGCCACTGTACAACATTAAACTGCTTAGAAATGAAGCTCTCCATGGAGTCTGACTGCTTTACCTTCCGACCACTGATCCTATACATATTAAGCTGGCCTGAAGTCTGAAGATATTGACTATAACTACATTAGCTAGCCATATGTTATATAACCAATTCATCAATTGCTTGTTGAACCAAATTGTCATGGTGTGTGTGCGTGTGTGTGGTGCGGATTAACGCCTGAGTTGCGTTAATTGAGCCGTTTTGGTTGATCACCCGCGTTCTGGATAATGTGTAGCTTCATGTTACAGTCATGATTATGGTGTTTAGAGCGCTCATGTTGGCTTTTCAGATTTTCACCACAGAGCCAAGAATTCTTTATGAGGGTGGGGGGTGGCAAAACTTATGGATGGGCCATAGGGGAGCCAACCATTGGGTGAGAAGTGAGGAGAGGGAGGAAACTTACATACAAAAAATGTATTCAAAATACAGATTTCTGGACCATAGGAGGGGCCATGGCTCCCTTGGGTCCCCCCTAACTCCGCCCCTGCACACAGCTTCAGAGGTTTCTGTGTGGGTCCCAGATCAGAATGCCAGAAGCCACATCCCGAAAGCCCTCCCAAATGGGCACTAATAACGCTATTCATTCATTTTCAACCATTATGCATATAGTGATTCATCTACAATGCTTACAGCGCTGTTTGTTAAGTTCAATGCATTGCTTGGGTCTTTGGTTGTACTTGGTAGTTGGTACCATTGCTGTTTCTACAAGAAACGTTTTAAGTTGATCAATACAAACTGGTATCTAACTGTTATTTTATGTTGTTTATAATCGAAACGAACACCTTAAAAATGCATGTGTGGGAAGCTGTTTGTTGAAATGTCAAATTGATGTTTCTCGCTCCAAATGGGTGATATTTAATATAATCATTCTAGTTGAAGTGGCCCTCATGTGATGTCTAATGCATATTTCTTACCAATTTGTAATTTTGTATTGATCAACCCAAAATTTTATGGTCCACAAGTCGTCTGAGACTTCTGCACATTGTGGTCTCAACATGGCCCAGTTCAACTAGAGGGCCAACCTTAGCTTGGACCATGGGCCTAGACAGTCTGGAATCTGGATCTCCTCTCCCAAGTATGTTCACTCACTCAGACCTTATACTTTGCTTCTGCATCTGATAGTTGTACGGATTGCTGATATGTTTACTTATGATTGGATTGCATAACCCATTGTATACCCCTTCATTGTTTATAACAAATCTAGAGTAATGGCCACCAACAATTCTTACATCATCACTTTGTATATGAGCAGAGAAGCAGAGAACCATATAAATGGTCGTTAATTTGAAGAAGGAAAGTGACAGCGGGGCACAGGGAATCGAATTCCCCGGAAAGCAATCTCCTTTGCAGATTGCAATCTTTCTTGATAGAGAACCTACCAAGAGAGAGAGAGAGGGGATATGGAATAAACTCACCACACTCAGAATTTTCTACTTGTATGCATGTGGGCTTCTTTGTGGAGAGAGGGTATTCCTCAATCCCAGCCCACATTCACAAAAGCAAAAAGGGCACAACTAAATGATGTAACGTGCCACGTGTAAGTTTGGATCTGCTACCTATAAGACGCTACCCACACCCTATTCACAAGACCTGCACATCAGGGACATCTCTTCATGAATGACAACATACAAGTACAAGAGATGTCCTCGATGTGTGGCTCTAGCATCTTGTGGGGAGCAGGTTTAAGCTTGCCACATGTACCTTTTTTTTTTTTTTGGGATAAGTAAACTGTACTCTCCCTCAGAAATCTGAAATCACAGCCATCTCCTAGTCCCACCACCAAGATGGAGAAAATGGACGGCTATGATAGCCAAGCAGAAGCATTCTACATGGGGATTTGAAGCATCAAGATGATTGGTGTTGCAGGAAGAGAAGGAAACCAAGAAGAATGGTACATAGTTTTGTCTCCACGTCAACACATATGAGGACCATAGAGAATACTTGGTTCTGAAAGAAGAGCCAGAAAAGCAGAGCTGCAACTTGTGGCTTTAAGAGCATGGTGAAATTGATATCCAACAAGTCTGCTGGAGTTGAAAAATATCAGGGGTATTATGGGCTCTCAACTTGCCAAATTCCCCTTTGAATTGACTTGCTTAAAGAAATAGAGGCAGTCCACCCTCCTTTGATCACTATAAATAGTTGTCATGACTCACTCATTTAACTTGTCAAGCCCATCTTTGCCCAAGTGCTTCAGTTCAGACTGAGTCTTCTACTCTCTTCTCTTTCCACCCAAGAATATAAGTTGGTTGTCAAGTTCATCACTGATACCTCAACTTTAAGATGAGCAGCACTTGCTAAGTGGAGAAAGGCATAGAGCTATCTAGGTTTTGGTCTAGTTTGGTCCCATTAGCAGTTTGATTTGAGTCGCACGCGTGGCCGCCTCGACAGTCCAAGCATTGTTGCTTCATTTGGTGTCTTGGAAATGGAGAAGGTGATGAGAGTGGCTTCAGAGAAAGGAGTGGTGATCTTCAGTAGGAGCTCATGTTGCATGTGCTATGCTGTCAAGATCCTGTTTCATGAACTTGGGGTGAACCCCATGGTTCATGAGCTGGATCAGGACCCTGAAGAAAAGGAAATGGAGAGGGCACTCTCCAGGATGGGCTGTAATGCACCTGTACCAGCTGTGTTCATTGGTGGTAAGCTGGTAGGATCCACCAATGAAGTTATGTCCCTCCACCTCAGTGGCTCTCTGGTTCCATTGATCAAGTCATATCAGACTCTAACCTGAATACTACATGCTGTAATACCTTTATAATAAACCTTGCAGCTTAATTCCAGCCAATCACTGGAAACCTCTATTGTAGTGATGACTATCATGTGTTAAAGTAATTCTTAGTTAGTTTATTATATAGATATGTGTCTCTGTGATCTCTGTATTCTACTCTAATTTTCTTAATGAAGTTGTGCTTCCTTGGTCTCTTGCATGCTCCAATTAGTCCAATATAGCAGAGGAATACTGCTTCTGTTCACAATATTGCTTTCATTATATATGCTTAAAGGCTCAAGAAATATGATGGGTGGTGCCAAACAACTCCCTCTTTGGAGCTTAACTTCAAATAATAATGATCGCTGAATTTAACATCAATCAATTCCAAAGCATTACAGATATAAAGGTTTTGATTTGGACATTCAACACATTCATATTACTCTTAATAAGTAATAACCATGGTCTATGAAGACACAAAGGAGAGAAAACAATGGGACTTTTGAGATTTTGCTGACACTTAGCTTCTGTGTTCATCCATATCCATGAAGTCAAAAAGGGTTCTTTTTATTGCATTTCCTTTATTATTTTTTTTTCACTTTTGGTATATAAAATATAAGCAGATAGACTGGAAGTAGTGTTCATGTGTCAACCACACCCAACTCAAGGGATATTAAATTAAGGAAATTAGGATAGTGATGAAAGCTTTTCTTCTAATTAAAGACAAAATCAAACGGTAGTGGCCACTGGCATTTGTTGGGTTTTCTGAAAAGGTCTTCCACAGCTCCAAAGATTAAGATAAAGCTTGGAAGGCCTGTTTGGTAAGAAGCTTCTTATCTTTTTGGTCTCTTTTGAGTTTATCTTTCTACTGGACTGTGGCTTTTAGAAAATATCTTACCTAATGATAAAAGATGTTTTGGGGCTTTAATTATGGCTTTAAGAAATTCAGTCACAGCCTGACAAACAGGACCATGCCCATTGCAATACAAGAAGTTTACTCATTAATAGAGTAAAACAGCTTGGACCAAAACCATCCCCAGATTGATCTAGAGAAGAAAAAAGAACATAATCCCAAGACAGTAGACTTGATATCTATCCATGTCACCTGTATTAATGAGCAGCTTGATGGGTAGCCTCAAGCCTGTTTCTATTACTGATACTTGTATAAGAATGATGGGAAGCTTGATGGGAAGGGGTTACTTTGTGTAGGTTCCTCGGAGCTGTAGCTTAACTTACACAGCTTTAAAGCAACCTTGACAAAGCTGTTCATCAAAGCAAAGCATATTTACAGAGTGGCAAATAAAACCAGCAACCAGAAGCTGGGTATTTACCCCCTGTTTTTGTTCTAACTTCTTCCTGCTCTACCCAATAAAAAAGATTCAAAAGAAAAAGATAAACAACGGAGGGTCCTGAGGAGATTCTCAATGGATTATTGCAACTCTGCAAATTTGTCCACCACTATCCAACTTCCCTTCCAATGTGCAGTGAGCTCCCAGTTTTTTTTTTTTCCTAATGAACTGGTTAAGTTAAACCATTGTTTATTTGGAATAGAAGGTGATAGGATTCTCATGGCTTACACAACTAACAGAATTTGGAAGGGATGAAGAAATGGAGCATGAAATGGGTCGGGTCAGGTTGTGGATGTGTATCCATCCAAATTACCTCATTTGACCATTGCCACTCTCAGCTGCTCTCTCTCTCTCTCACTCTCACTCACAGGACTGGTGCAGTAACCTCCATCATGTATAGTGATGAGTGACAAGTGACGGGCAAAACATGGAGAATCCATGGACAAAGAAAGCAAAGAGCAAACGCAGGTGGGTGGGTACTGGGTGGTGACATAGAGAATCCACAAACCCCATGTGTGTTATCTCCTCCTCCGAATCATTTTCCCAGAATCTGTCTGTTGAAATCCCAAGTGATGACCCTTCCTATACCATGGGAGTTACAATAGTAAGCAGCCTAGCTGCTATCCACACACACCAAAAAAATAAAATATAAAAAAAAAAACTCTAATTACTAGTCTAGCTTTTTAAAAAGACAAAAGTACCATTTATTCATCAATCGGGTTTTTTTTTATCTTTTGTTTGAAAAAACTTCCCATCAATCACCATAATAAAAAGGGCCAGCGCCACGTAGCGCACGGCCGGCAAGATCTAGAGAGGAATAAATGTACGCAACCTTACCCCTGCAATAAATATATAGAGAAATTGTTTCCAATATTTAAACCATGACCACTCAAATCAATTTTGATGCATCAAAACATGAAGATGGATAAAGGGAAGCAAAGAGAGGCTCACATGGGAGTTCAAATCAACCCCCATAACTTCTCACAGCATATCCCCGCGTATATTAGAAACATCTCTCGAAGATATAACAGAAATGATGATATTATTATTGGAAGATATTCTCAATACACGGCAGAAAGGTGCTGTGGAACGTTATGGGGGGCTGATTCGGTCTCATCACATGATATTTATTTAATGGTGTGTTATGCTTGCCAAAGTGTTGGGAAAGAAAGCAAGAACTCCGGCCGCTAGTTATTGGGGAAAACACACATGAGGACAATTTGGAGTAGGGGTGGCAATTTGATGGGCTGGACCAAGCACAGCATATCAGGAATCTGAAAAAGCCCAGTCTATCCTGGCCCACATTTTGGCTGCAAGTGCAAATAGCAGGCTGAGTTGGCCACACCGGGTCAACCAAACAGGCCTAGGCCTAGTATGTGTGGTCAAAAAGTGCAAAATTTAAAGACTTCTAGAGCCAAAGCCAGACCTAAGACTATCAACTTAAAGGGGGTTTTGTTTTTGAAAGTAAAAATATCTGTTACACATCAGCAAAAATAATACAATTTTACTGCTGTGGCAGTTGTTTCAAAAGCAAAACCATACATATTGACAAACACCCTCTAAATGAGCAATAATTGTGTATGAAAGTTCAAATTGATAGTAAATATCATTGTTATGTATGTATCCACGTTCATGTAGACATACATATTTTGCATATTATTTATAAATGTATTTGTGTAATGGCACATGCATGTGTGTAACTAGATAATGGCACATACATATTTTGGATTTAACTTTTTGTCATGCACCAAAATCAAGGCAAGTATAAGTATTTACTTTTTATATAAAGTCTGGATCTAATCTCAATAAAGCATGTTTTAATACCCTATTAACATGATCCCACACTATACATCTCATACATGGCGGGCCTCACTTCTATGATGGGTCCCAGTCTCATGGAGAGATGTGCGGTCACAGGTCATGTTGGTAGGGTGTTAGAACATGTTTTGTTGGCATTAGACCCCAATTATAGCTATGTTAGATATATAGGCAATCATCTGATTTTAGCTTTGTGTTTCATCCGATTGGGTCCATGTATGCTCATGTCCTTTGGTTGTGTTGAGGCTTTTGGTGGTTTTTGAGTCCATGTGTTCGTGTGATTGTAATCAAGATTGGCCAGTTGGCTTAAAAAGCTTCCCTAAATGGACAAGAAACCTTGTATGTGGCAAGCTTGGTGTTCTCCATATTCCTCTACGTACCACCATCCTATACGTGCAAAATAGATTGAACAATCTATCACCAGGGTTTGGGTTATGGGTTTACAGGCTACCCTTCCCCCTACACCAGCAAAATAAAGAATAAAAAAAATAAAAGTAGTTTGAGTTTTGGGTTGGCATGAATTATGAACTGTGGGATTGAACATATACCAATCCATTGGTTTCTGTTTGGGATGAGTGCAAATGCAAACATGAAAATGACAACATTTCTATTTGCACTTTTTTTTGGCAAAAGAACAAAGCACTAGAAAGAGCTAAAATCACATCTCCATGTTGAGCTTTGGGCCATAAAAGCATTCCCGGGGGAGAGACGAGGTTAGAGGGCCTGTGGTGATATATATCTTAGGCTTAGAACTTCGATGGTCAAATTAGTTGCCGAGTTATTTGAAGAAGGGTAGGTGAGAATTTAACGAGGCATAAGTGTGAATTGAATGATAATTTTGACCTTTATATAGGTTTTGGATGCATGACGGGAGTGTACATGTCGGACAGGTGGAGGACATTTTGTTGGTCTTCAAAACACCTGGAGCTCAGGCAAGCCACTTGGAGTTCAGTCAAGACACCTGGAACTTGTTCAGGACACCTGGAGCTCAATCAGGCCCACCTAGCAGGTAATCAAGGCACTTGGTCAAGGTTGTCTTACGTGCTGACAATTCTGCTGCATGGATTGCTAGATGGTAGCCTTCCAGATACATGGTGGAGTTCGAAGACTGCCATTTGGGGGTATCTTGTCTTGGCGGGAGTTACCTCTTTCAATCTGTAGTGTGGCTGTCTTCCAGGGCCATTGGCTGGTCAGGACTTTGCAACAGCTTGGGATAGCTCATTTCTCCTCTATGAGCATGTTATGCGTGGTTGTGAGGTGAACCGTGACTCACGAGGTGGTTCCCATTGTCCGGAGGTCGTGCTAGGTCACCAAGGTCCCGTTCGTGGGTCAAACTACAGATCTCTTGTGGTTACTGTTGTTGCCTGAAATGGGTCGAGGGCAACAATGTCAAATCACCTCCAAGATGAAGGCTGGCTGATAAATCCGAGGGCTCCTAGAGTCGAGGACCTATAAGTCTGACCTGTGAAGGAAGAAGCACGTCAGAGGCCCTAGGTGTTATCCTAGGGGCAGAGACTCCGACAGCCAAGTTAGCAAGGGCACAATAAGTAAGGTAGGATGAGACCTAAGTAGAATAGCTCAGACGAGATCACTAGAAAACTAGAGAGCTGAAAGTAGTAAATGCCAAGATAACTTACCTAGGGAGTGACGCCACTTATTCATACTTTAACGAACCTGGAGTTAGTTATAAGTAGACGGCTAGGATGCAATTTGCCCTATGTCGCATGTCACCTATCTAAGGATGCCACGTGTCCACACGCTATTAGGCCGGCCATGTGCGCCTACATCAGTTACAACTCTCAAAAAGCTTCATATGTTATTTGAGCTTCCCAAATGGAGTTTTAAGTATCCTGACGGACAATTTTGATTGCCCTATAAGATCTCCATGCGTGGCAGAAAATGTGTATACGTCATTGTCATCTCTACCGAGCTCCCTAATTGACCTTTAAATGTAATGAAGTGCATATGTTTGTCTTACACATTATACTGCGAGGCCCAAACCTGGACAAAGGAGGGTTATGTTATGTCGAGTTAGCACCTGAAATTAAAACTTTTTCTCCAATTTGATATGTTAGAGATTAAAAACCTATCCATGGCCCTCACCTAACAACTTAAGCTTTTAGCTTGAACAATTTTTAGAAATAGTATTAGAGGCTGTTTAACCAAGTGGTCTAGTGTTTGATCCTCTGACATTATTATTAATTAAATTTCATCACAATAAATGAGTGGACTTGTGCTCATCCATGCTTCAAGCCCACTAGAATTTCATGAAAGGGAGTGCATTAGAGAATAAAAACCCATTCAAGGACCTCACCTAACAAGTTAATATTTTAGGTTGAGTGATTTCTTGATATGGTATTAGAGATTAAAAACCTAATCAAAACCCTTTGGTCCTTGAGGTAATAAGCATATGCATATATATATATATAGGTGTCTAACTGAAAAATGTATGGTACCTAAAAAGCGCATAAGCAATCAAACGGAACTTAGGGATGCAAATAGATTGGATTGAATTCAAATCAAGGTATATTCGAATCCAATCTAATACTACAAGCAACAAATCTGATCCAATCCTTTCATACAGACATTGATTGAATTTGAATTCGATGAAAAAGTCAGATATTCGATTCTGATCCAATCTGATTTAATTTAAAAAAAAAATCAATAAATTATTAAAAGAAAAATAAAATATAACAATTTAAATAAAGAAAAACAAAAAAATACAAGTATCTTGTCAATTATTTTCATCATATATATATACATGTTTTTATAAAAAAAATGATTAATATAACAAATTTACAAAAAGCAATATAAATAATATATTTATAAATAAATAACACATATATGTGTTATATATATATAAATAAGTAAATAACATATATATCGGATCAGATCCTCTTAGATCAAATAGGAGATGATCCAAATTCGATCCAATTTTCGATCGAATCCTATTATCTTATCCAAAATTCCAAAATGGGAATATCTATCAGAGCACCCCTAATAAAATTCATCCAAATTCATGTGAGTTTCTATTTGGTATGTGTTTGATATAACTTATATTTATTCACTAAACGTTTATATTTAATTTATTTACAAAACTAAAAAAGCAATACTAAAACTATTTATTGACAGTTAACCACCACTAAGCACTATTACACACTATATCAACAAAATAATAAATAAACGCCTACCATATACAGGTACATAAATCAAGACCCGTTTTTATAAATCTCAATAATACGAATCATCAATACGGACATAATACTAAAATGGCGCCTATGTGACCGTATTTGTTGAATAAACGCCCACGGTACCATTCCTTTGCGCCATCACAGAAATTGCCGACACATATTATAAGATAAAATTAGACTAATCAGTTTAAGCCGTGCTCCAGCCATGCCAGAGAACTGCCATCCGTACCAAAGCACTCAAAGCATATTCGACATCATTTTGCTGCACGCAATCAACAACACTTCTTGGAAAATGCATGTCCATTGACAGTATATGAAAGTTCGTTCCCCTGTGATCTTATCCAGTGAACAGTGTCTTTTGCTCACATTACTCTCCACCTGGCAAAATTTATGAGTACCATCTCACCCTATGGAGGAAAACCAATCTCTCTCCTCATTATAATAGACCTATTCATGGGCCGAGTTGAGATTTTTTTCCACTATGTTGAGCTTAGGTTTTGGGCCGGGTCTATTCATATTTTGATAAAAGTCAAGCCTGAACTCAGCCCATAAATAAGTCTATCCTATAGACAAAAGAGAGAGAGTGAAAGAGCATAAATTATTTTAATTTGTAGATTTTATTTTCATTTAGCCCTTGTTTGAGAGTGCCTTTTTTAAGCAATTGTTGGAAAAAGTGCTTATATTAGGCTGAAACCACATCAGTAAACACTTATATGCATTTGGGAAATAAACTCAAATAAGTGTTTTTTCAGGAAATTAGACCGTTTTGGATAGTTTAAAATTTTGGCTTTTTTTAGGAGTTTTCTTAAAGAGCTTATCGTATTCACAGCCCGCCATATAATTTTCAAAATATTTATAGTGATTTTTCGCCAAACACTCATAAGCACTTATTAAGATAAACATTTATTTATCCTATCCAATAAGCACTCCCAAACAGGGGCTTATGTTTTTCTTTTTTATAAAGTGGAGAAAAAAAAAAGATATTTATTTTCTAATCATGGGTGTGAAAACTGAATTGAACATATTCATGATCCACTTTTTCTAATTTCCGCTTGGCACAAAACGTTCAATTTATGATCCACACCATCCACTATATCTCATTTCCCCTAGGCACAAAATAGATTCCAGTCTGTTTTGTTTGCACTACAATTTTATTTTGTATTTGTTAGTATTTTATCAAAATTACTATCCTAGAATTAAGGAGAGATAGTTCTATCACTATTAGTATCCTATCATTATCTCCTTAATTCTAGGAGAGATAGTCCTATCGAAAATTGGCTGTACATTTTCTCTTTGTATTCTAACTTAGGTAGCCGACCTTGTATCTCTAGCTCTATTATAAAAAGGGTTGTAACCGGTTGAATGATATATCAAGAATTATTATTTTCCCACTTGTCTTCTTTGCTTGTTCGTATCATGGTATCAGAGCTATCTCCATCACCGATATGAACGCAGGCCTCCTGCTCATCGATGTCATGATCCAAGTCGTTGGACCAGTAAGGAGCTGAGTTTAGATCTTCAATATCTTTTACTCCTTCCTCGTCATCAAGCTTGTTCTGCAGCCAACCGGAGCAGAGGAGTCGTCGGTCTGGTTGCAGACTTGGAAGACGGAGGATCCAAGCTTCAGTTCTCTGTTTACCTCTGTACCGGGCGGCGAAGCAAGAAGACCCTTGCGAAACACAGACGAGAATAACAATTGGGCGCTTTTCGTGATTATCCTCGAAGCCGGATCAACAAGCTTCGAAATCCACCTGTTCCTTCTTGCTTCAACAGGGTTCTGGATAGCCATCGTCGGTCGGTCGTAAGGCGTCGGCGGCGCTCTTTGGAACGGCCTCTTCCGGAATTTGCTGCTCGTTCCTCCCTCCTCTTTGGATACATGACTCGCTTGAACTCTTCGGCACCAAATGCTGTCTTGTAGAACTGAACAGCGTCGGCAGCCTTGGAAGCTTGAAGGACAAATTGAGGCTTGAGGGAAGAGAAGCTCACGGTCTTGGTGCTTCCGTTCTCAGCCCCGCCGTTCAGGAGATCGAGAGTTGCAGCATTCTCCTGCGCCATTAGTGAGGGATAGAGAGCAAGTGTACGGGAGAACGAGGAGGAAGGGATGGATCAGACGAGCCATACATAGCCGTAGGGAGCATACGAGCCAGACATAGCCAGATTTTCCCGTGATTCTGCGAAGTTTTTTTTTTAAGGTCAGTCTTAAGAATTTCCTGTGATTTGTGTTGCTCCGAAGATCTATGTTTCTCCTCATGGATTCATTTGAAGCTGCTCAACATATCTCTCATCCCATCACTGTTACCTTCGATGGCTCAAATTATGATTTATGGTCCCAAGAGATGTGTAGTTTTCTCAAGGGCCGCCTTCTATGGCGATATGTGACTGGTGAGATTCCCAAACCTACTAAAGTTGCTGATGAAACAGAAGATAAGTTTGTTGAACGAGTAGAAAGATGGGACGGAAAAAATCATCAAATATTGACCTAGTTTTGCAATACTTGTATTGCAAGCATCAAGTTGGAATTTCGCAGATATGACTCTCCTAAAGAGGTATGGAATTTCTTATAAGCTCGTTATTCTATTTCTGATGATGTGCATCAGTTTCAACTCTATAGGCGTCTTCACCGTATGAAGCAGCAACCTGAACAGACCATTCACAGTTATGTCTCTGAGTTACAAGTTCTTTGAGATCAGTTAGCACAGTGTGAACCTGAATGGGATAGTACTTCTACAGCTACTACTTATTCTAAGCTTCGCGATCGCCAACGTGTTTGGCATCTTCTGATGACTCTCAGGGATGAGTATGAACCTATTAGTGGTACTCTACTTCATCGTAGCCCATTGCCTTCCCTTGAAGTTGTAATCAAAGATTTGCTCTCTGAAGAAACTCGACTAAAAACACTTCGAGATGAGCGATCCTTATTATCTACTGATGTTGTTCTTGCTACTCCGGGTACGTCTGCTACTTCTTCAACTTCATCTAAATCTTCAAAATGGACTTTCTACAATTACTGCAAGAAGACTGGTCATACTATTTCGGAGTGCCACCGCTTGCAAGCCAAAAAGGCGTCTGGACAGAAGTCCTCATCCATGAGTTCTCAGGCTTCGAGTTCTACTGCAGCTGCTGCCACAGAGGATTCTTCTACTAACACCTCTCCAAAATTTTCTCTTAGAGATCTCCAAGCTCTTCTTCACCATCTCCAAGCTGATTCTGGTATGCCTTCTAATTCAGTCTTGTCCGTCACTCTAGGTACTACCTCATCATGGTATTTTGATTCTGCCTGTCGCAATCATATGACATCCAATTCATCCATGTTTACTTCCAAGTCATATCCTTCTATTGCACCAATTGTTCATACTATCGATAGTTCCACCTTAACTGTCAAAAGTGTAGGAACTATTTCAACATCTCGTTTGTCACTTCCTAACACTTTTTTGGTACCTCAATTATCTCTAAATCTTATATTTGTTGGACAATTATGTGAACTTGGTTTTGAAATACATTTCTAAAGTCGTGGTTGTACTGTACAGGATCCACGGACAAGGAAGATCATTGGGACAGACCGTAAGGTTGGGAGACTGTTTGAGCTATCATCTCTTCAATTACCATCTCTTGTTGCTGCTGTCACCTCTAGTGTCTGACATTCTCGCCTTTGTCACATTTCTACCTCTAAGTTAGGATCTTTAATTTCTAATGGATGTTTGGGTCCTGTTAAAACAACCCACTTTGATTGTGTTTCATGTCCTCTTTCAAAACATCATGTTTTGCCTTTTAATATAAGTGATTTTGTTTCTTCTGCACCTTTTAATCTTATTCATTCTGATATTTGGGGACCTTCGCCTCATAATACCATGTGTGGTTCGCGTTATTTTGTGATCTTCATTAATGATTTCTCTCGATATACATGGATTTATCTCATGCGTAATAAATCTGAATTACCTGCAATTTATATTCAATTTGCCACCATGATCAAAACTCAGTTTTCTTCTATCATCAAAATTTTTTGCACCGATAATGCCATGGAATATATAGAGATTCTATCCTTATCCAATTTCTTTCACAAAATGGAACTATCAATCATAGATCTTGTCCCGGTACCTCTCAACAAAATGGGCATGCAGAACGAAAACATAGGCATATTCTTGATACTGTTCGAGCTCTTTTAATCTCTTCCTCTTGTCCTGAACGATTTTAGGGGGAAGCAGCCCTCACTGCGGTTTATACCATCAACTGCATTCATTCTCCTGTTATTGGTAACATCTCTCCTTATGAACGATTGTATGGTCATTTCCCTGATTACCAGTCTCTTCATGTATTTGGTTGTGCTTGTTTTGTTCTATTACAACCTCATGAACATACCAAATTGGAACCAAAAACATGTCTATGTTGTTTTCTCGGGTATGGTATTGAACATAAAGGATATCGATGTTGGGATCCTCTTTCCCAAGACTTCACATATCTCGTCATGTTACCTTTTGGGAACACAAAATGTTCTCAAGTCTCTCCCCATTTCGAGTTACCACGACATCTTCACATTTTTTCATTGATCCTACTATTTCACTTTTTCCTGATGATTTACCTGCAGATCCGACTACTTCTTCCTTTGATAGCTCTAACAGTACTGCACAACCTGCAACCTCTCCGACTGCATCTACCTTGGCTATGGATCCTCCAGCTCTACCTTCTTCTGAGCCCTTGATTGCTCCTGATGAGTTCGACTCTGACCGTTCTGATGCTCCACTCCGTCGTTTTGGTAGGGTCACTAAACTTTCTGTTCTTCTTCGTGATTTTCATTGTTATTCTACCATTGTATCTTTATACAAGCCTTGCACCTATCGCGAGGCTAGTACTGACCCTCTATGGCAGAAAGCAATGGCAGAAGAAATCCAAGCTCTTACAAGCACTCATACTTGAGATTTAGTTGACCTACCTCCAGATAAATCCGTGATTGGTTGTAAATGGGTCTACAAAATCAAGACCCGGGCAGATGGTTCAGTTAAGAGGTATAAAGCTAGATTGGTAGCTAAAGGGTTCACACAGGAGAATGGCATTAATTATGAGGAGACTTTTGCCTCGGTTGCCCGTCTCACATCTGTTCGTAGTCTTATTGCAATTGCTGCAGCTAAGCACTGACAGCTATTTCAGATAGATGTTAAGAATGCCTTTCTCAATGGCGATCTTTCTGAAGAGATTTATATGCAGCCCCCTCCTGGTTATGATCATCTCCCTAATCAGGTTTGTCGTCTCCGTAAGGCTCTATATGGACTTAAGCGGGCGCCTCGAGCATGGTTCTCCAAATTCAGCTCTACTGTCTGTCAGTTTGGTTTTAAATCTAGCACTTATGATCATGCCTTGTTCATCCGTAAGACCTCTCAGGGTTGTGTACTTCTCCTCCTTTATGTGGATGACATGATCATTACTGGCGATGATTTGCAGGGCATTTCCGCTCTTAAGACTTTTCTTAGCAAAYAGTTTGAAATGAAAGATCTTGGTCGCCTCAATTATTTCCTAGGCGTTGAGGTCTCCTCCGACCAATCGGGATATTATCTGTCTCAGGCCAAGTATGCTACTGATCTTATTTCTCGTGCAGGACTCACTGATACTAAGACTGTTACCACTCCGATTGAGCTTAATGCCCATTTTACAACCACTAATTTCTCGTGTAGGACTGTTACCACTCGTGCAGGACTCACTTATTTCTCGTGCAGTCTTGTATACCTTACTGTTACTCGTCCTGATATTGCGTATGTTGTTCATATTGTAAGTCAGTTCATGTCTGCCCCTCACACTACTCATTATGCTGCTGTGCTTCGTATCATCCGTTATGTCAATGGCACTTTGTTTTATGGACTTCACTACTCTAGTTCTTCCTCTCTTCAGTTGATCGCATACTCTGATGATGATTAGGCTGGTGATCCTACTGATAGACGCTCCACTACTAGTTATTGCTTCTTTCTTGGAGATTCTCTTGTATCTTTGCGTAGTAAGAAGCAAACGGTTGTCTCTCGTTCCAGTACTGAAGCTAAATATCGAGCTCTTGCTGACACTACCTCCGAGCTGTTATGATTACGATGGTTACTCTATGACATGGGACTTACTCATTCATCTGCAACCTCACTTTACTGTGACAATCGTAGCGCCATACAGATTGCCCACAATGATGTATTCCATGAGCGCACTAAGCATATTGAGACTGATTGTCACTTTCTTCATCATCATGTGCTTGAGGGTACTGTTCGCCTTGTTCCTGTCTCTTCCCATGATCAGCCTGCCGATATATTTACCAAAGCTCACTCTCCTCTTCGCTTCCGTGCTCTAGTTGGCAAACTCCAGATGACTGATACATTACCATCTTGAGTTTGAGGGGGGATGTTAGTATTCTGTCAAAATTACTATCCTAGAATTAAGGAGAGATAGTTCTATCACAATTAGTATCCTATCATTATCTCCTTAATTCTAGGAGAGATAGTCCTATCGAAAATTGGCTGTACATTTCCTCTTTGTATTCTAACTTAGGTAGTCGACTTTGTATCTCTAGCTCTATTATAAATAAGGGTTGTAACCTATTGAATGATATATCAAGAATTATTATTTTCCCACTTGTCTTCTTTGCTGGTTCGTATCAGTTTAGTGCGAAAGTATAGAAGTGTAAATTGAGATTTAAGTATAAATTATTTTTGTTTGTTTGTATGGATGAAAGAAAATAAAACCTGAACAATTTTTACCTTATTTTTGTTTCAATTTGTATCTTATTTATTTCTTCTTATTGCACCCTTACACATTTGTATTAGTGCAAATGAAATTGCAATGCAAACAAACAGGGTTGCACTATTGCATAAGCTTTTTTTTTGGTAAATGGTAACGCACTACTTGCATAAGCTGAAATCTTGCAAGCAAAAAAAAAAAAACTTGCAAGATAGGATCCGAGTTCTATTTCAGTTCGGGTTGGCACCCAGATCGAAAAGTTTTGGTCCAATCCCGATTTCACGAAGACACGAAGTAGATGGTGTATAGACCATCTACACCCGACCAGACCAGCCTGATTCGGATTGAATTCTTTTGCTCTTTCGCTTAACATGAGGGACCAGAAAAACTTGCCACGTGGAAAGAAGTAGATGGTGTGTAGAAGCATGTTGGGCACACCCAATTTCCTCTTCCACTTACACATTTCAAAATCGTGTGGAAAAAGTACTGCCTCTGCCGTGGTCAAAAAGGCAAAAACTGCAAAACCTGACCCTGTCTACAGTACCCGCAGAGAATTTGCCGTTTTCTTGCATTTAAAACAGTAGGTGGGCCCACAAATGGTTGAGTAGATCTCCTTTTTTTGGGGGGTAAAAAAGTTAAGTGGATCCAGTAGGGCCCAATCCATTTGTTTGTTTCGTTTTGCCCAATCCATTAGCGCATTATAACGGATTTGCAAATTTCCGAATAAACTTGGGCCGTTCGATTCCCTTTGTAGAGATGCTCCTGATGTGCGACTGTAATGGCTTGTTAGGAGATGTTGGCAGCGTTATGTTGGTAGCGGATCTGAACTTGTCTGGGGCTGGGAGCCTGGGAGAGTGTCTCTGTAAATTATCGTCTCTTCGTATTATTGTCTGTAATTGTATCCTGCTCGTTGATCAAATTTCAGATTTCGTGTTCTTTCATTCTTTGATGCACACAGAAGAGAGTGAGAAGGCAAAACGAACTTAATACCAACACTCTAATCCTGGGAGAAGCCCAACGACATTGAATTGGTTCTCTTCCTAATTCTAACTTTCTAAGCTCGAATCTTGCATCAATGGCGTCTTGATTTGGTACTTGCATTGCTTCCTTCTTTACGTTCACCGAATATCTAGGGTTGTGTGTGGTCTTTGGAATCTTTTTTGCGTGTTTTCTTTTCGGCTAACCTTTTTCGCTTCTTCTCTCTGTTGGTTACACCGCTATTCTCGCGTTCTGTATTTAATTGTTCTTTGCTAGATTGTCTAGGGTTTTTTTTAAATCATTTGTCTGCACTCGCTCGAAGAGTTTAAAAGATTGGTCAAAATTCAAAGGTTGGAGAGAATCCCACAGATCAGATGTTCGTAAGCTAATTTGGGAGTACTCCTGAGCATTCGTTGTCACTGAAGAATCAGAATGAATTTCCGAGATCTTTGTATGATTCTTTTGTTGTTTTCGTAAAAATCAAGATCTGATCTTTAGGGGTCTCTGGTTCTCTCTTCTTGCAGAATTTACCTGTATCAGCAGTTCTCTTGAGAAGCGTTTGGCTCGTATGAAGTGTGTACTTGGTCAGATTCCTCCTCTAATTGTCCATTCAGCTGTCCTTGATGTTTTGGCGTGTAGCAGACCCATTGGCACATTTGTAGGCATTGGTGTTACGAGCGATCTATGGCGGTGATTGCTCGATGTCCAGACGTAGAAGAAGGTGCCAGTCTTCCCCTTAATTGTTTTCTATTCTTTTTTGGTAGTCCCAGTATCGAGATATAAATTGAGAATCTTGTGGTTCCTCATGCAGGCGACAAGGGAGGAACATAATTCTTCGGTTCAAAGAGTTTTTCCTGTATCACGTTGGAGCTGAAAGCTTGTCACTCAAGAAGAAGTGGTATTATGGCAGGAGGGGACGAAAGGGTTGAACTCAAGTTCCGCATCTTTGATGGAACCGATATTAGTCATAGTACCTACGCTTCGTCTACTACTATTGCAACACTCAAGGATAGACTAGTTGCCGAATGGCCTCAAGGTTAGATCATTTATTCTTCTATATTATTTTTCCTTTGCCTCTTTGAGTTCTGTGTTGTCTGAGACGGTCTTTGTAGATTCGCTCTACTTCACCGTCATCTGATCCATATAACATGTGATAGTGTCTGAGAGTTTTCGAAGAAGTTTAGTAGAAACTTGCACAATTGGCCCAAGTTGGCAAGTTCTCTCCACATCAATCAATCAGATTGGCCATTGAATGACACATTTGAAAATCTTTATGGCACGGAATCAAGAAAGATTCTCCCATTTCATAATAATTGAACCTGTCTTGCCCCAAGCACATAGTTGATGTACGACCAGCTGTGGCCTCATTTCTGTTAAGAAAGTCATATTCCTAGTCTGTAGACGTTCCTGAACCTATTTTGACTATGGAGCTTAGATTCCCCTTAGCCTGCATTAGCTCTACTTCACTTTTATTGTTTTATTTTTCTCGAGATACTAATGAAGCATATTAGCTACTATCAATAATTTGGTAGTTTAAAAGGTGTAGGGTTTCTGGACAAAGAAAAGCATGTAAACAAGTCTTAGTTTGTTCAGCTTGTAACCTTGTAAATCAACAATAGTGCATAATAAGGTGTTGATTGGGAATCCAAGTCTCAAATACAGTGTAGGCTGAATGTTGATAAAAAAATACAGTGTAGGCTGAAGCTTTTATGCATGGATTGAATATTTGAAGGCACCCAATCAGATCTTTCCATTTTTGTTTTTTATTGATTGGTACTATCATATTCTTTTTCATTTGCTTCACCGGTTGTGGAAATTCTTCTTTGTTCATCCTACTTTGGTTTCTAAAGGGTCAAAGAGGCAGAGTCGCAGATAGTAGTGCCTTAGTATGTAGGAAGAAGTATCATATAATCATATGGAATTAATTTCTCTTCCTCTTTAGAGGGGTTGTGTTGAGGCAGAGAGAATAAGTGATACTTCAAGAATTTTCATTTCTGTTGCATACAGAACAGTTGATGTAACCTTTGGATATGCAGTCAGTCTTTATTCAGCCGTCCTTCTCCTTGTTAAATGGGAACAAATTTTTACTATTGGCATAATTGCCACCCTACCCTGGTTTAGGTCTATCCTTGGCCAACCAATTTATAGCTTAAATTCTGGGCTTCTTGCACTCTATCAGATGTTCATTGGCAAGATGCAGGTAGCGGGTAGTGTTTAAAGACAAAGAGTGCAGCAAAACCTTAGGACTCAGTTATGTTCTCTTATTCAATGAAACAAAAAATCAGTTAAAAACTAGAAACTATGTGATACTCACAAAAAAAAGAATAATGATTAGTTGAACACTGCGGTAGTAGAATTTCATTACACATTAAACATACAAAAGAAGAGACTGATGCATGCTCACATGTACAAATTAGCTTTAGATGGTTTTGAAATCCCAATATGTTGAGCATATTGTATTAAATGTCGTTGGGAGACACTCTTTTTTAATTATCTTTCATCAGACATGCTAACTGCAATATTATGAGCCTCTGGATTTGAGCCTTTTAGAGCATCGTGTGGTATAAGACTCATGCATAAGCCACACATCCCTTTTATAACACCATATGGATTTTTTTTCTTTTATTTATTTATTTATTTAGAATCAGCAACCAATGGTCAAATAGGTTTTATTAATGATATGAAGAAAGAACCCCAGTTGATAGGTACAAGTGCAAATACAAGTAATACTTTTTCTGACAAGAAAACTAAACTAAGGCTTCAGGGCTTTAGCTTTGTTGTTGTAGCCCCAGGCCTCCCCATAACAAAGCAGACCTTCCAACCAACCTCTGACAAGAGAATTGGTTAAAGCATTAGCTAATCTGGAAACCCACCTGAAAGAAGTATTCAAGTATGCAGTTTGATAGTCTCTCTATGATAAACCTGAAAGTCCAAGGTCCATCTATTGCTGAGTGTACCCAATCAGTCACCACTCAGCAGTCACCTTCTATCACACCTATGTCCAACCAATAGCCAATTTCTGACCATTCTGAAGGACAAACAGTTTAGCCCTTAGAGAGTACACCCTTTTCTTTCACCTGAAAAGCTCAAGAGGATTATCCCTGTAGGGTCTTTTAAGTCTAAAAGACACCACCAATGCCTGATGGACCAGGGTTGCCCAGAGCAAAGCTGTCAAAGTTGAGGGCCTGTTTGGGAAGGCTGAGATGAAGATAAGCTTTGGTTCAGCTAAGCTGGTCCAGCTTCTTTGAACAAGTTGCTTTGGTTCAGTTACATAAATAACATAAACTATATTTGGTAACAATCAGCTTACCTGCCTAGGAAGTCAGACAAGTCAGATAATCTTGGCAAGACTCTTCAGATAAGCTATTCAAAGAGGCTGAAGCGGACAGCCCTTCAATTGGCTCATTGACAGCCAATTTGGCTCTCCGGATTCTTCACCAAACATAGCTTATAGGCTGTCTGTATGGACCCCACACGGACAGCCAGAAATTGCCGCCCTTCAGCCTCCCAAACTAGCACTGAGCTTAATGGCTCTGCTACTAGGGACCATTAGTTTTTATAGAAATAACCAGCAATAATCCTTCATTCCTTTGGTATAAAATCTCTTAAGATACCTTCGAATTCTTCTCTTGTGGCAATCCAATATGTGATTTTCATTGAGGTGCTGTCAAAGATATCAGTTGCCTGTTGTCGACAGATAATATGATTTATTTAGTTGTTTGAATCAACAGTTATATATGCAATTGACCTTTGCTTCCACTTTAGGCAAAAGATGATATGGCTTGTATCATGTGCCACAACAATTTGCATGTTACAGTCTATGATATCTGGATCGTGGTTCAAAGTGTCGATTCTACCAAAAGTCATTTTTTTAATCTTTTTGGTATCATATTTTCACAGGAATCTTACATCACCATCTTTTAACTATAAAAGCAACAGAATCTTCTAACTCCCCTAAAATAGCATTTCAGGGACCAAAAGATACGATATGACATGACCAATACAGGGCGTATTGTATCAATACATTGAACCTTTACCTGGATTACCTATGCATGCATAGCATACATGTATCAGACATAGATATTTGCCCAATAAGACACCAGATGCTGTATGGACTCTTTTAGGTATAACCTATAGAGTTAAAACTTTAAAATATGTTAATGGTATGTTTTAACAAATCATGCTATAAAGTTTTTCTATTGCTATAAAATTAATTTAAGTTTAGCTAGGCATAAGTTTTAACATATGACTGATACAAAAGCATGATATAAGCATATATTATATGGGATACCTGTATCTGTATGTGTCCATGATTTTAGGAAATGGAGATAGTATCTCCTTCCTGTATCAGTGTCTATGTAGGTAACTATATATAGGCATCATATTCATAGGTACAGTTGGGTTATGCAAGTTTGGTTGGGTTTATGCATCAAAGTTGCACACAATGTGCATGGTCCATGAGAATCCCATGGCAAAATAGTACAAAACAACTCAGAGCGGACCATTGTTGTGTTAGAGATGAGATTGATTTTGGTATGAGCCCCTCCCAGGACCTGGAGAACTGCAGTCAAAAGCATTTTTGTGTACTCCTTCCTTGGCTATATCAGCAAGGCTGTTTGCAATCCTTGGTATCCACATGAATGAATGGTTCATGTTGGATAAAAGTGATTTGATGTCCCTCAGGGTATTTCTGAGTCTAAGGACCTTCATCTTCTGCAATGAGCCATCCAATTATGGTTTTACAGTCTCTTTCAATGCTGATATCAGCCCAGCCATGAGAGTTGCACAGTCTCAGCCCATGCAGTAGTGCTAACTGCTAAAGTTTCTGCTCTCAGGGAGTTGCTTGCCCAATTGGACCATTATAGCTTAGTATAAGCTCTCTGTTGTGGTTTCTTACTTCAGCCCCTATTCCTGATGAGCCCAGATTACTTAGGCAGCAAGCATCAAAATTGAGTTTTTTATCGATAACATTGACTTTTATTAAATAAAATTAATCCAAGTACATCGATCAAAATTGAGTTTTGGCTTACCCTGAGCTGGTCTCTCCAATTTTCTAGTGTTGGTTCTTGGTTGTCTGCCAGGTCCATAGCTTGCTACACTCCAGCCTCTAAGGATGCAGTCTATCTTGATCCCTTTGAATTCTTCTCTATCCATTAACCAACCTTTACTGTTATATTTCCTACAAATATGTGCACCTCTGTCTTCCTTTCATTGAAGATTCTTTCATTATGCTCATTCTAAATCCTCCACACGGTTGCTGTCCTGGTGCTCTTCCACATAAATTTTCACCTTTTTGATTGTGATGGTGAGTTTTCCAAATACTCCACATGACTATTCACCATTTTTTTCATGTTGTCTTCTACTGTTATGGGTGAACTATGTTAGATGATTTATGTATACACTATGAAGTTTTTAATGGATTCTTTCCATTGCCAGACAAAACAATCATACCCAAGTCAGTAAACGATGTGAAACTCATTTACTCTGGGAAAGTTTTGGAGAACAGCAAGACACTTGCCGAGTCCAGAATACTTTTTGGTGATCTTCCTGGTGGGGTTATTACAATGCATGTGGTAGTGCAGCCACCTCTAGCAAGAAAGAAGACCGGTATGTCATGTTTCATTTCTTCATTTTGGTCAGCTCTTTTTGAAACTGGCAGGATTCTTGTTCACAAAAATCAAGCCAATCCCCCAATTTAAATGGTGGCAAACACCTGGTTGGATTTTTTTTTTTTTTTGGGATAAAGATTGCTTGGATTTAAGCAAAGCTCGCTTGGATTTACCCATGGTTTATTCCTTAATTCTTACTTTGGATCTGCCTGAAATAGGATTTGATTTTCTTGTACTTTCTGCTTATTTACAATTATATTCATTAATATTAATTAATAGTTTTTTATCAACAACTAATATTAATTAATATTTAAATATTATCAAAATCTATTAGTGAGCTCCAACATTTATGTAGTAACAATGCATTTAGTGACCTAGAATGGACATGGCACTTGACACCTATCCGTCTCCTGATACAAGAGCTTGACAAAAATATTTAGCAGTTTGTTCTAAAGTCTTTTCCATTCCCAAAGAGCACTAATTTTAGGGTGATGCATAAAAGAGGTAAAATCCATTCCTAAGTGATTGTGTCCAGACAGCAACAACTTCCTAATTCCTATAATCCTATCCCTCGTATTTTCTCCCTTTTATAATAAATTTCTTTCTTTTTTTGATCAAAAGTAAGTTTCTTTCTATTTACTAAAAAAAGGGTCTCAGTCAAAAGCCTCTTGTTTTCATTTATAGAAGTTCCTTCTCTCCTTTTATTCATGTCTGACTTTTTCTTT
This sequence comes from Nelumbo nucifera, assembly GCF_000365185.1. The sequence goes on along the minus strand of NW_010729077.1, from coordinate 10,648,818 downwards.
GGTAGATAAATAAAAATTTATACTAAGCAAAATATAAAAGTTAATGTTTAGCTCTTTGGTTCATGTTTGACTCTGAGCTCCATATGTTGGTATAAGAATTAGCTTGTGGGTTTCATTTTGTTTGGTAAACAAAAGCAAATGATTTTTTGGAGAGAGAAAATGAACAAGAAATTAAAAGAAACTCAGAACCAAAATCTCAAACCTTTAGGCTCAATTTGGAAGAAGTACAAATACAAAATTACAAATATGTAGAGTGCAAAACCTTATATTTTATATTATTTTGTATGTATTTGTACTCTTACCCTAATCAAAATCAACTGGAAAAACTCAAAACCATTGTCATCACCTATCCTCATGGATTAAAATATTGATATGTCTGATATCCGAACATGGGTATCAGTGTATATTGATATGGCCAATACTCACCCTTTTTATTTTTATTTTACTTTTTTTTTATTTTATAATGATCAGAGGGTTGGGGAAGAGGACTGAGATGTTTTAAATGTTTCAAAAAAATCTGTTTATTGGTGTATCCAAGCATATCTGGGTATACTGTTACTGATACAGTACGCCCAATATGTATTAATGCATAGTGTTAAGATGCAGATTATCTTTTTTTCTCCCATAGAATTGTATCAGATGGACCATGTATCCATAAGCAACATTCTGGTTGTTTACGTCAACTGTGGGGAATTAAGAGTTGAAAAAGCATTTAGAATAGGAAGCAATTCAGTTTAATAGCATATAAGTTTAAACCTTCTTTGTTGCGTCACTTTGTTTTTAGGGTATAACATCCGGTTTCCCTGCTGTTTTGATTTTTTTTTTTATTTTGGGAAACAGACAAAAACCAGGAGGAGATGCCAAAGCAAAACATGTGCTCGTGTACAATCCTTTAACAAGAGTTGCTTCTTTATACCACAACTAGAGAGGAAATCCGCCCAATTTTTTTGTCAGATTTTTTTTTTCCCACCAGAGTTACTTGGACCGATATTTCCCCATTCTCCCTGTTTTTTGTTTTACATGGTGGCCGTTGTTGTTGCGTTCCCATGTTGTAATCATTTTCTTTGTACAATTTAGCGCTAGTGTCATTATGTGAAATGAAGCCAATCCTTGTTTTTTTATCCCTCTGTTGCTAAGCTTTCTCCTTTTCCCCCAATTTCTAGTAAAATTTTCATTGTAAATTACGAGGAAAACAAACTCTCATTGTAAAAAAAAAAAAAAAGAACTAAAAGGGGTGGGGCGGGGGGGCATTGAGCAATTATATGTCATCAATTTTGAGCAAGTTGTAAAACCAGACTAACTATCGTTCTACGCGGCAACACTTGAGTTGGTATTGAGTCTATTGACATGTCGATTCTTTCTAGGGCTAATAAGCCTGAAATGAGAGCCATTGTAGAACCAATTAAAGACTCTAGGAGACGATGGATGAGTCTGTATCTGCTGCACTGGGTGGCTGTGTTAGGGGCTGTTTAATCGATAATAACGCCCCCGGTCAACCACCAAGTGCATGACTGTATGTGCCCCACGATACAACCACTCTAATCTCTTAATTGGTATGCATGGCTCTGACACGGGGCATTAACAGCCCTCAACACAGAATGCAGCTAATCCGGGAGCATGATGGACGCCAATGAGTGATAATCTGGCAAAGGGTTCAATTAATACAGAAAAATCGCCAATGAGTGGTAATTTAAGGGTAGTTTGATAAGTCTTTTTGGGAAGATCTTCTGATAGCTCAGACAGTTAAAAGAAACATTGAGATTTTGCATTAAGATCTGAGCGGCTTAAAGCTCTTTTGGTTAAGGCCTGTTTTTCCACACAAAGACAAATAGAAAAACATACACACATACACACAAGTTTAATTCGGAGCTTCTTGAAAATCGTTCGTTTTGGGCTTTTCGTGTCTTTTTGACATGTTAGCTTTTAATGGTTAGATCTACCGCAAACCAAATGAGAAACAAAATCGTTGTTTGCCGGGTTTGTAAATAGTTGGCAGATCACGTAGAAAGACCCACCAAACAGGGCCCTAATAAAGGGTTCAACTATGATAGTGGAAAGACATACAACCAATTAATCGGCATGATAACAGTGGATTTTCATCAAAATTTACAGGGGGTTTTGATTGGTCAAAGGCTCTCCCTGGCATCATATATTTTTCTTTCTTTGGCAAATTATTAATGTTATTCATTAAACTACACCAAAATTATTCATTAACCCTATTTTTGGCTTGAAATAAGAGATAGTAAAAGGGAAACCAAATACAGCCCAACTGGCTTTCAAGAATGAATAACCTAGTACCTTACCAATTTGTTGCATTGCTGAGCTTAACAGAACAATCCCGATTCCCGACTCAACTTTTAATGAGTGAAGGAATCTTGAGGTCTTCTCAGGGCTCGGGTGCTCAGCCATGGCCCATAGGGCTGCTCTCTCTGTCACAGTGTGACAGAAGCTGTGTATTATTGTTAGGGAGACTAATTCTAATTGTTGGTTCCTCGTCGTCGTCCTGGGCATGATAACTACCAAACAAATGAAACCTAACAACAAAAGAAAAGGTGAAGGTGCGGCTACATTCTGCAGGCTAGTTGGACAGGTCGACCTGCCCACGTGGTGGTGGTGGTGGAGAGCCAGAATCCCTCCCCCCTTAATCATTCATCCATTTTCATTGTGTGTATGTGTGTATGTGTGTATGTCTAATGTCTAATGATTATTTTGGAAGAAGCAGAAATTGTATGGCTATCATTCATCCATTTTCATTCATGACTTGATGTTGAAATCTGGACAAACAGTTGGATTCATCTTCAATGGTACCTTCTTCCTCGGTTTGGAAACCTCCAACTCCAACGGGCTTTCTCAACTCCAAAATAAGTTGTGACAGATGAACTCTCACGGATTCCCTTCCCATGGATGCTTTTGGCAGCAAGAGGAGCTGTAAAACCCTTATTTGTGGAGTCTAGTGGCATAATTCTAGCACTAAGGTCGCCTCTGAAACTACCAGTTGCACTAGCCGTTTATTTTTGGTTTTTTAAAGCTTTTTAGCTTTATCCAGACCTGTTGGTAGACTGGTGTCTCTTTTGTCACGATCGGATTTGGTCCTTACAAAATCGTTCTCACACTGTCGTCATAGCCCCTTGCAGCCGTGTATTGAGAATATCTCCCCATAAATTAAAAGATACAAATATGGAGATATTCTCAATGCATGGCTGAAAAAGGCTGCAAGGATGGTGTGAGCACAGTTTTGTGAGGACTGACTGAATCCGCCCTCGTCTTTATCCTTTACTGGATGTTATTTTGAGCCAGCTTTTTAAATGCTCTTAAGTCCTGCCCATGATATTTGCTATAAAATGAATGATTTTGTCTTTCAAAACAAAAATAGCTGCCACATCAGCAAAAACAACATATTTTCTGATGTGGTAGTTGTTTTTTTTTCTTTACCAAAACCCCTTTATTTAGCAAAAGAATGTGATCTTTCAAATGCGTAATATTTTAAATGCACATTTTATGTATTTCTTTTAAATGTAAAACAAAATCATGTAATTTTTCAAATAAAATAAGAAAATATGTTATATGTCATATAAGTATTCATTTAAGGGTTCGACTATGATATGGAAAATATATAATATCTGAAAAATAACTGACCAATAAACTGAAATCGTAAACATAGTAGTGAATCAGGTGTTATTTATCAAAATTCATGGGTAGGTTTTGATTGGTCAAAACTCTTTCCATATCATAGATTTTCCAAGTCATTTAAATATATGATATTGTCCTATAAATATTTAACCAATTACATTAATGTCTATTTACTTTTCATTTTGATTCATGTTTCTGCAAAATTTCTAATCTTTTCTTAAATGATTTACCAAATTGATGGTTATTTTATAAAATTTGCTAAAGTAGTTTGTAAATTCAGAAGCATAATTAGCTAACAATTGTGACTTGTAAGGAATGCTCATGGGCCCAATTAGGGTATGAAGGCCCGTGAATTGTATTGCATTATTTTTAGTTTTTATATTTAATATGCATTAATAATAAATAACTCACATTAGGATAAGGAGAAGACAGAAGAAAGAATTAGGTAGTGAAAATAAGGTAAGCTCATAGTGCCTCCATATGCTGTAGATGGCAATTTAATAAGAACCTTGTTTCATGCGAAGGGAAAGCCATAAAAGAGAGCTTTTGTGATACCACAGCCAGATTAGAAGCCATAGTTAATACTCCCATACCCCCACCTTCTGACACCAATCCACTGCTGAAAAGTTGCTCCTCATGTGAGACTGAAACCCAAAATTCTTCGATGTCAGCCCAAATCAGGGCCCATGTATGTGTGTGTGAGAGAGAGAGAAAAGTAAAGAGAGAATAGCCGACAGCTAGTTGTCCTTCTCCAGTTTTCTTATCCCGTCATCCTTTATTTTTTCATCCCAATTCCCAAACCTAAAGCCTTATCTTTAGTCTTTCCGAAGGCTTAAAAAACAAAGGGACACCCGAGACCCCAGCAAGCACCTCCTCCCCGTATTTTAACCGCGTTTATAGGGAATGCAAATGGATCGGATTAGTTTTGAATCAGGGTATATTTGAATTTAATCCGAGACTGTTTATGTTAAATTCAATGGATTTGATTCGATTTTACTTGTATTTCTTAAAAATTAATAAATTACTAAAAGAAAATTAAAATATACTAATTTAAATAAAGTAAAAACAAAAATACAAATAATTATAAAAATATAATATAAAAAATATATTTATAAATAAATAAATAGTCTATATATATATATATATATAATACATATTGGATCGAATCTTCTCGGATCAGATAGGGGTGATCCGAATTCGACCAAATAGGATTGAATCTCGGGTTAGATCGGATCATGATCAGATCCATTTGCACCCCTACGTGTTTCCATTTTTTTTTCAAACCAAACAGCGACCTGAATCATGGTTTCCTTTACCTGGACGGTCATACCGTTTGGCCCAGAACCGATTAGGTAATCGATTATTTTTTACCCTTGATTTACTTTTTTATTTTAATTATTTTTTAGATTGCAACAAGTCATCCATTCAAACCGGATGGTCGAACTGCTAACCCGAAAAACAATGGCCAAAACGTTATAATTCCAAATTGGTTTTTAAAACATTGTGCTGGATCCACAGCTTCATTGTTGGTGCTACTTTTCTCGGTTCCCTAATCAACCCGCCCGACCCGCCTACCCCTGCAATGTAACGACTTACAACATATTTCCCCGGTCGGATTGTATTTCATTCCCCTGCTCACATTTTGGATTTATTTGCCGGGACCACCGGATCAGATAGGCGGATATCCATGAGTCCGGATCCCCTACCAATAAAATACATTCCCACACGCTAGCAACATCATCTGACACGGCACATCTCATGTATAATAGGTCCCACTTTTTTATGATAGCCCCAATTTCATCAGTCTGATGTATACTGTTAGATGAATGGGTAGAGTGTTGAAATTGACAGGAGATATTATTGTGTAGTCTCGATACCCAACAAATCCGGATATACTACGCTCATCCAGCCATATGTTGAGAACATCGGTGACCACAACTGATGTTCCATATGCGCGGCTGCACGAGCGCTCCTACTTCCCACCTTAAGTGGGCCCCACCCTGAGCGAAAATCGTAGGGGGCCCACGTTTACCCACTGAAGGTCTGAAGCCACCCAGCCTGGGTCTACGATACGAGGTACATTACACTACAGTGTAACATTGATACCCCCCCGCCCCCCCACACCAAACCGCTTGTTTAACATGTGCCTTATCGAAATTCGGAACCCCATATCTGGGCCCCACCATCACCTCGTAAAACTGCAGCCGTTGGATTTTATGACACTCACCTACTCTTTCCCATACTTCTAAAAAATAATACACATTATCTTTAACGAGTAGTCAATTACTGTTTTGAGCTTTGTTTATTAATCAAAAGACGTTGGATCAGGGACCATGACGGGGTCATTTGCCCTTTTTACGGTCCGCAAATCGAATGGCTTTGGAGTCCGATCTCAATCAACACAATAAAAAAAGGGACTAATAATCTAATATTTTAATTTTTTTCACCCTTTCTATTTCTGCCCCCAAAAAAAATATTTTAATTTTTCACCCGTTCACACTCGACACTCGAGGTGGGCTCCATTTCATTTCGGGCCGTTGATGATAGTTGCCGTAAATTTTTCTAGTACTCAGGGGTAATATGGTCATAAAAAATGGCAGTTCAATAGAATCCGGAAGATTACGTAGAATCTTAAATGTTAAATCATGTAATTATCAAGTGATTAACTACTTAGTTAACCTCTCTCTCTCTCATTTTCAACTATTAACCACTCTCTCTATTTATTATTTATATATATATATATTTATTTCTTTCTCTCCTTTACCTTCTCTTCCTCGCTTCTTGTTTCAGTGTCGCGGATTTGTTGATCTGCTTATGATCACCTTTTCTTTGCTGTTTGGTAATTGGTAAGGCATTGAGGGCAGAAAAGGTTCGAGTGAAGATCCACCCAGAAGAGGAGTGAGAGATATGAAGCTTGGAATTCTCTGGTTGGTAGTGAGGAAATGAAGAGGAGGGGTTGTTAAGGATCGACCATTTCTTGCTCTCTTCTTGGGTTTATTTGATTTGAGATGGGCGGGTGTCTCCCCTGTTTCGGATCGCCGGGCAAGGAGAAAAGTGGTGTTAAGGAAGGTGGGAAGAAAGATTCTGTGAAGGAGGGTTCAGCTGCTCAGTCTCACCATGTGAGCAGAGTCAGTTCGGGTAATTCTTTCTTTCTTTTAGTGTTATGATTTCGATTTTGTTCTTAGAAGTTTTCACTGCTTGAGACACGTTGTGGGTTTTGAATTTTGTGTTTCGTGATGTAGTCTTGATTGTCTTGAATATGGGGCTGCTGTTGAAAATTGTGATAATTTTGATCGTTTCTTTTTATTTGCTTTGGAGGTTTAACCAGTTGGGCTTTTGTATCTCTTCAAGTTTGATGTCCACGGGTGCATTGCTAGTTTGCCAGTTTCTTCTCTCCGTTATTGCTAGTGTTCTTTTCTGTCTGTTAGTCTATTGGTTTCAAGAGCTGTTTTTGGGGATCTTTGTTTGTCTTAAAAATCGTGTCTCTTTCCATCGCAACATCGATTGCTCTTTCGTTATATGGTCTTTTCTCGTCTATAAAATCGTGTCCCTTTCTTAGTTAAATCGCAATACTGATTGTTCTTTTATATGGTAAACACAGAGGTGGTTTTTTCTCGTCTATAAAATCGTGTATCTTTCTTACTTAAATCACAATAATGATTGTTCTTTTATATGGTAAACACAGAGGTGAGGAAAATGCTGATGAACTGGTGAGCTTGTAACTTGAATGAGGTGCTTTCACTTTGTTATTTGGTGGGTAGGAGACAGAATAACGTCTTAGAACCTAATCCATAAGTAAAAAAGATAATTTTGGAAATCTTAATTTTAGGCTGCATATGGCATTCCTTATTTTAAGGGCCTGTCTCCTTTTTGCTATTAAAATCTCAGTGTTCATAGGGGCATTTTAACTGCAAAAAGGAGACAAGTCCTTAAAATAAGGGATGCCAAATGCAGCCTGAGTTTGATTTGGCCAATCTATGATAAACTGTTTATGTTGAGGGAATCCAAATAAGCTCCTATAGGCCATGTTTTGTTTACAAGAACAAAGACTTGACAGAAGGTTCTTATGGAAATTCACAAATTTCCTTAAGAACTTTCCCTCAATTTTATATTTCTCTCCTATTTTCTATCAAACTAAACATAGCAATAGCGTCATGTGATTGAAGATTGGTGAACTGAAAGAAAGATCATTGTAGCATTTGATTTAATTTTAGGGTGATTGAGAACAGTCACAAATGCAAAATTGTGGAGGGTCTATCAGCTTATTTTGTATGGGTTTTACTTCACATACACCATCTCTTAGTTGTAATAATTTCCTTAGTTTTTTTATCCTATTGTCATTCTTTCGTTTCAATATTTTTTTTTTGGTGTTCATTTTTCATTTTCATCCCTTTGCATCTTATACGCTTGGTGATGCAGATAAATCAAAATCTCGGATCAGTTCTGACTCTAAGAGGGAAACACCAGCAGCAAAAGATGGGCAGACTACAAATATTGCTGCACAGACATTTACTTTTCGAGAGCTTGCCGCTGCCACTAAGAACTTTAGGCAAGAGTGCCTTTTGGGTGAAGGAGGATTTGGACGGGTGTACAAGGGTCGCTTGGAGAGCACCGGACAGGTCAGTTGTGGCCATTCAAATTTTTAAGGCCCAGGAAATAAATAGTGGAATTGAGAGAAGCCTAGGACTGAATGTTTCTGCTGATTGATATACTACACAAGTATATGCACTGTTTCATATTTCACTGATTGTACAGAACGTAAGGACAATTCCCCAGTGTTGGTTCCAGCTATCAATGTCCATGATCTGGGGAAGGGTGGACTGGATTAACCTTTGGCATTTTTTTGCATGGCCACTCTCAGACTCAAACCCATGTTCTCTTGCTTGTTATCCTGAGATTTTACCACTGCACCAAGCAATGACCCTCTTGACATTTTACTGATCACACAAAATCCTCGTGTTAGTTTTCTAAATCATTGATGTTGAATATCTTTTACCTTGACCTTCCAGTATGAAACATTGTTATGAAAAATGTTAACCATGGGTCTCATATTCTGCTTTTTAGTTAATGTGAAATAATTGTCCTTGCAGATAGTTGCCGTGAAACAACTTGACAGGAATGGCCTTCAAGGAAACAGAGAATTCTTGGTGGAGGTTCTCATGCTCAGCCTCTTACACCATCCTAACCTTGTTAACTTGATTGGTTACTGTGCTGATGGAGATCAACGTCTCCTTGTATATGAGTACATGCCTTTGGGATCTTTGGAGGACCACTTACATGGTTAGGTTTCATGACCATCTATGTGACAGTTATTAAGTACATCCTGATATATTGATAAACATAGTGCACATTTTCTTCGGATGGTGTGGAAAAGTTAAAAGCATGTAAATATTCAATGGTTCATTTTCCTGAAATCCCCCTATCGATTTGTGGTAATGTTATGAAGTATCCTTTGCAATATCTCTTTTGGATAGTCAAACAAGTATATGAATTATGTGGTCAAGTAGATGCATCTTAATTCTTGGCTAGTACAAACTCAATCATACCTCTGGCAGTCAAGTCACCTATACATATATATATTGGTGAAAGGAACATATGTTTGTGTCTTTTCTCATTAATTAAGACAACCAAAAATCTACCCTATGCATTTCTGCATGGCATCATGGGCAAGTCTGACTCATATTCTCATAGAAACTTCTTAAACCTTGTTGCCCTACGCTTGTTTTCTTTGATTGGTAATTCTACACTTGTTAAGTGATGCAATTATAAATATCTTTTATTGTATGCATGCATAAACAGGCATACATGTGTTTACAGAGTCATAGAAAATCCTGTATATGCATAGCACACACATGAAATCATGAATCTCATGAGTAGTATTACTTTTCCAACAAGTTGAAATTTTCTATTAAACCCTACAAATTTTAGATCCCTACAAACATACACTTGTCAAATTGTATAAGATAAATTTTATTTACCTCTTGGGCTCTATTTCTTGTGGTGATGCATAATGAGGTTGAATAAAGATATTGAAATCTCTTGGAAATATTTCATCTACAAAGTGGAGTAGTTTTGATCACTTTATTCTGGAGTTTCAAAGAGTAACAATTCATCAGAGTTTGCCAAATATTGGCTGAAGACCCTTCCCCAAAAGCATCCTTTTTGTTTGGCCTTCTGTTGTTGCTCCAAGATACAGCTTATTGAACCTCTTATTTATAGATAACTTAATCTAAGTAGCCTGGGATTGATTGTTGCATTGAAGCTATTAACCTATTACCTTCTTTTTCTCAAATACTGTTGCATGGAGAGCAGTGCTGATCATGTCCTTTTTTTCCCGTAACAATGAAAATAAATTTTTTTGGAGATAATTAAAGAAAAAAAAATATTACTAAAAAGAAGCAAGTACTACAGAACTAGGTGACAAGATGTCACCCCCACTAAATACAAAGAAGACAATACATAAACCACCAAAAACACAACTTTCAGGATCGAAAAATAGACATCAGAACTCCTTTGGTGAATTCAGAGAAGTCCAGAAATCAGCACCAAGATCTTCTTTTTTCAGCCCATGAAACTCTGGAAGTAGTAGCACCCAACCAATAACTGTGGAACTGGTGACAGCCACCACCTCTTCCATTTTTTTCTTTTTCTCCTAAAAAATTCTTCTGTTTCTTTCCTTCCAGATCTCCCAACAAACAGCAAAGGGAATACAGGTCCATAAAATCTTAGTTTTTACACCACCTTGGATTCTTGGCCAGCAACTAAAGATATCAGCCGGATCTGACATGGAGCACCTATTCACCTTGAACAGCTTGAAGAAGTATAACCAGACTGAAGTTGTAAAGCTGCAATGAAGCATTAGATGAAGAAAATTTTCCTCTCCAGCAAAACGCAGCACACACCTACTTGGAAACTGATAGCCTCTGAGCTTAATGTTGTCCTGAGTTAAAATGCACCCTCTAGCAATCATCCAAGCAAAGGCTTCAGCCCTTGGAGGCACTGGTTTCCCCCAGATACCCCTAACTGGATCGGCCTCCACCTGATTTCTGATCAGAGCCAAATATATAGACTTGACTGTGAACTTCTCATCTTACACTCTTTCCATAATAGTATGTTTGATTTGTAATGTAATCTGAGAGTCTGTTCTCAGCCTTTGCTCCTTCTTTGGGGCTTCTTTGTATGGATCTGAATTCTTTCAATAAATTTACTTTACCTTTTTCAAAAAAAAAAATTCTGATATCTGCAACTGAGGGATTGATTTCCAAGGCCTGAATCTTAGCCAACAGCTCCAAACACTCTTCCACCTCCCAGTCGAAAAGTGGTCTTCTGAAGTTTGGATTCCAACAATGAAAAGAATTTTATTGAAAGAAAGAAGAGCTTCAACCCATATTAGGATTGAGGGAGAACATGCTGCAGCCTATGGCTGGCTATGAATTAAGCATGGAAATTTTCTTGATTACATTTCCAGCACTGGGACTGGGGCCCCCCAAACTAGTTCTATCCTTACTACCCCTGCCCTTGCAAGTGAATCCACAAGGCTGTTATATCTAGAGGTCCAATTGAGTGAACAGTTCATATTGGTTGCCAAAGCCTTTGCTTCCCTAATCAAATGTCTCAGGATCCAAGGACCAGAAAACCATGAGATAACAATTTGATAGTCTCCTCCTCCAACTGATCAAGTCAATTACACACCCAACAATCTCTAATAACCATTACCAAATTCATATCTGCAAGTTGTTCCTTTATCTGTATAGTTGGCCATATCTTGGTACTAGGTGTAAAAGAATATTCTGTATTTACATAGTTGGTTTCAAACTTTCAATTAGAACAAGGGGGTTAAATGACCAGTGATTGGTATCTCTGACTGTGTCAAGTTCATGACTTCTCTGCCCTCCAGTTCAAGGACTAGCAGTTTAGCATTAAAAGTTTCTTAATCTTCTAAGAGTTCCATGTCGTCTTAGATAATGTAACATACTTTCTGTCTGATTTTTTTTTATCAATAACACTTTCATTAATTCATCAGTAGAAAATTTACAAGTGGAAGACAAACACACTTATCTTCTAAGAGTCACAAAGAACTTCAAGAAATGAAAAAGAAAATACAAAGATACAAAGACACTAACGTTACAGCTTAGCCCAAAACAAAGAATCCCTTTCTGCCCCTTGTTTTGCTAAACCGTCAGCTAGGGAATTAGCTGATCTTTTAATCCAACATGTCTTAACTTCCATCTCCCGCACCAGCCATTTGAATTTCCTCTTCTCATTATTATA
>NW_010729077.1:10609785-10622373 GCF_000365185.1 Nelumbo nucifera | reverse complement strand
TTATAAAGTAATTAATTTATTCTTTTGTTTTTATATTTTGTTAATTCTTTTTTATAAATATTTTGTTTGAAATATTAAATAGAAATTACTAATGGAACTATTATTAATGTACATTAGTCGACATCCTGTCGACATAATAGGAAAAACTGCATTTTTTTTGTTATTTGGACCAATTTGGTCGACATTTAGGAAATGTCGACTGAAATAATGTAATTTTTATATTACCATCCATTTTCATGTCGGTGAGCCTCAACATCGACATATGTCGGGCGACATTAGCGACATTTGGCGACATTCGAAACAATGCATTAGACCTTCTTAACCCTCTTCTAGGCCCTTTAACTTGTAATATAGATCACTTCTCAAGAGTACTTCTTTTTGGAGAGAGGAGAGATTTCTCATTAATACTGCAGATGGCCTTTTCTGCACATGTCCAAAGCAATTCAATCAACTCAATTAAGCCTTATGTCAACTATATGGGGTCAGCCAGATTAATCCTGTTCCACCATTCTGCTCTGTCTAGTACCATGTGTGTTGTTAAATTATGGGTCCCTAAAGTAGTTCTCCAAGGCCCATGTCCTTTTTGGGCTATGTTAGTAACAATTTCTATTATTAGATTCAGGAAGAGTAATTGTCCTCTGAACACTTAGTAGAGTTAAAGAGTTAAAGCTATTTGATATTAGATTCCATACTGTAAATTATTAATGTTCAAAAGTAAACTGGTTGTCCAGATGATTTTCTGAGATTGAACCAGCTCTTCTGTAGTAGTATGCTGGGAATCTGATCATCCTATATTAACATTATTGTTGAAGTCAATTTTAGATTTCTTCACACATTTTACACATGACTTTGTATATGTCCTAAAAGTTTCAATTTACACTCCTTTTTGTAATAGAAATGTCAAGTTCTAATGAAATGACTGGATCTTTTCAAAATCAAGTAATCAACTGAAGTAAATTGTCCTGTTTTCAGATCTCCCTCCTGACAAGGAACCTCTGGACTGGAATACAAGGATGAAGATTGCAGCAGGAGCAGCTAAGGGCTTGGAGTACTTGCATGACAAAGCAAACCCACCTGTTATTTACAGGGATTTCAAGTCATCCAACATTCTGCTTGATGAGGGATTTCGCCCAAAGCTATCAGATTTTGGGCTTGCAAAATTAGGTCCTGTTGGTGACAAGACTCATGTATCTACACGAGTGATGGGAACATATGGCTATTGCGCTCCCGAGTATGCTATGACTGGCCAACTCACTCTGAAGTCTGATGTCTATAGCTTTGGTGTTGTCTTCCTTGAGCTGATCACAGGCCGAAAGGCTATAGACAACACCCGAGCTCCTGGAGAGCATAATCTTGTTGCATGGGTAATTTTTCTCTTTTCTTCTCACTGTTCTTGTACTCGTGTTTTTTACTTTGAAAAAACAAAATCTGATTACTTTTTGCAAAAGATTATGCATTTCAAAATTTTAAAATATATATATATATTCATTTTTCATCTCCTGACATCTGGGTTTACAGGCCCGGCCACTATTCAAGGACCGTAGGAAGTTTCCAAAGATGGCTGATCCACTATTGCAAGGAGGTTACCCAATGCGAGGACTTTACCAAGCCCTTGCTGTTGCAGCCATGTGTTTACAAGAGCAAGCTGCTACAAGGCCTCTCATAGGGGATGTTGTGACTGCATTGTCATATCTGGCTTCCCAAAGCTACGACCCAAATACAGCCTCCACACAAAGCAACAGGGTAGGTTCATCCGTTCTAAGAGATGGAGATGACAAAAGGAACCTCAATAGTGGAGCTGATGGCCTAGATGAAGTTGGGTGTGCCGGGTGGCATGGCCTACAATCCCCTCATCAGAATTCGCCAGATTTCAGACAGAGAGATCCTGCTAGGGGAATGAGTTTTGGTGCAGAGGTTGGCAGGGGGGAAACAAGTGGTGGGTCTGGGAGGAAGTGGGGCTTAGATGAATTAGAAAAGCAAGAATCCCAAAGAGACAGCCCTGTTCATGCCGGAAGAGCAAGGGAAACACCAAGGAATTATAACCGAGATTTTGATAGAGAACGTGCAGTTGCAGAGGCCAAAGTATGGGGTGAGAATTGGAGAGAAAGAAAGCGAGCAAACACTGCTGCAGGTAGCTTTGATGGTACAAATGAGCCACAATGAGGTGTTGTATAGCTTTCATGCTTGAACAATTCTCTTCTTTCAGAAAGCTCATCTCAAGCCTAGGGATACTACGAAAGGCAGGAATGGAATAATGCCAGATTCATTGTAACTTGTGGCCTTGGTAGACGGCCAGTCGTCTTGAATGGGAGAGGATAAAGGAATAGCCAAAAAAGAATATAGGTTACACTACACTACACATTTGGTTTGGGCGTTTCATTCCTCCACCCCTCCTTACCTTTATCTCTTACATTCTTGGTGTATGGATTTCAGAGCGTCATTTTTTTTAAACGCCATTGTTCTTTCTATACGGAGGTGAATTCTCACATTTAACGAATCCTTCTGTACAGGTTTTATTTTGTAGAAATTTTTTTTGCATGAGCATGGCTAACTTGTACATGGTGTTCCTTGATTGCACCAGCCGAACTCGTCTCGAGCCAGGCTTATTTGTACTACGAGGTTTAAATAGCATCATCTTTTATTTACAATAATACACATGCTATATGCACGTGTGCAAGAAATACTAGCAAATGGTAGAATAAATAAAATATGCATCCATAACTTAATAAACTTGTATTATCATCTCGTTAATAATCATGTAAGAAGTTACAAATTTAAAATATACCAAGTTTAATAAATAATGTTAAAATGTCATAATAGTAAAATTGTATTCTTTTATGAAATTACACATTATCAACAAGAGTTTTTATTGAGGGAGATTCCCCATTATTTATAAAACACATGCACAATGTTCACATGAGAGAAAAAAGGCAACATTGTCATTTCACACATAATTGTAAACTCCAACTCTCCAAGCCCTAACCTCAAATCTTCATTCATTCAACCTTCTACCACTGCAAACCCAAAGCGACAAAAGTTGAAAGTGGGACAATGAATGGACAACGACCAGAAACTCATCTCCAACTAATCATCTTTTCCAACAAGAATCACATACAAATGCAAGTTTGTCTTCCTTGCTATTTTTTACATTGGATCATTGGATGCTCTATATTTTCACCTTAAAAATAACTATTGCAACGGTCATCTCTTGAAAGACTACCTCCAACGATCATTATTTATATAATTTTTTAAACACAACAATCATCTCCTCTTGAAAGACTATCCCCAGCAATCAATTTTAAACACATCATTATGATATGACACATGTTTAATTTTATACTAAATGGGAATGGATTTGTAAAACTGATGTTAAGAAAAAGTTTGTTATCCAAACGTTATCTATGTTTTTTGTAAAATAAAAATCAGTTCTCTAAGAACAATTTACCAAATGCCTCTATTATTCCCGAGGAGAAAGAAGTAAAATTCTTGATCTACCAAAGGAATTTCTAAAAGAACAAAAACAAGTGGGAGCATTGCCAAAAAGGGCCTTGATTCCAGCTGCATGCAGCAAGATAATTGGGTAGATTAATTACATAGAAGGAATGGATCATTTGTACAACAGGCTAATGCAAATACCCACCCATTAACTAAAAGATGGCCTGCCACAAAATTGGGTTGCGACCACAATCTACAAAAAAGAAGCAAAAAATGAGGGCTGGGCTCTTCATGTGAACCTCCCATCACTGCTTTTCGCGTAAAATCCTATTTGTTGCATGTTCTGTATGTAAAATATACTGTAAACAATCTGGATGGAGGTAGGGTTCCTGTAAAAAATCATTTCCTCCTCCTTCCCTGCAACCATAAAGATCATTACCAAATAAGCCACAGCTTAAGCCAGCTTTGGTAACTATGCAAAACATTTAAAAGAGCAAAGGTAACATCATGGACCATGTCCATCAATCATGGAGTCCTAAAATCACGACAGAACAAATTTAAATACCGCCATAACACCATTCTTCAATATGTCCTCTTGTGACTTAAGAGGCCCCATGGCGCTAATGTTGCTCTTTTGACATCTTAAGGCAAAATTCAACTCTTCAAAACAAAATATGGTTTCTTGTCTTACTGAGCCTAGATAGTCATCCATCACTGACTGCTTCCTTTTCTTTAATGCTGATGTTGGACTCTCAGACACCGATCTAGCCATGGCCCGTTTTGATGGTGTCATGTTCTGGATAAAGAAGATGAAAAGAAAAGGCATACCTAGTTAGACATCATCAATGCATTTTTTGAAAAAATAGATTAGCTAAAAAAAGGTACAGCTAACAGAAAATTGGTGCAAACATGAATTAGAACGAGAGGATGAGAATTAACCTTGGCATGCTTTTTATCTTTCCGTGCTTGTCTCTCCCTCTCATCAAATTCTTGATTTTCCCTCTCTACCAACCGAATGAGAGTATCACAGCGCCGTGCAAGTTCTTGAGTAGTACGAGATTTTATAAACCAATCAAAACGGAATAGGGGAGAGGTGCGGAAAGCTGCTTTCAGCTCATCCCAGTTCCCATACCCAAGCTTGTGAACCATGCATAACTGAAATCATGCAGCTGACATAAGAATGGTTGTGCATACAAGTATATTGCAAAAAAGCTTGGCACTTTTTTACTGAAATTCCTGTGTTAGTACATATTCTTGGCTGAAACTTGGGGACTTTTCAGAAACCTCACCAAGAAACGATCACACTCTTCATTATACAGCTTCCCCTTGTTCTGACCATACTGAATCTTCAGTTCCAACCATGGATTCTTGTAGCGGTCTAGCTTCTTCCCAATAGCTTTCATAATCTCATCTTTCCGAGATATTCTTGCCTCCCCTCTTTCAATGTTCTTGATAATCCTGTCATAATCTGGATAGATGCAACAAAGGGAGCATGTGAAAGAACTTAAATGAAATAGAAAAATAATGGCTTAAGACACCTTGCCAAAAGAACTTGTTATAACTATAAAAAAGCAAGAGATGAAACCTTGAGCAGAAATTCTACATTCAATTTAACAGATGCAGGTTTCATATTTGGCAATTAGTATGATACTAAGCAAAATAAAGAACAAGTGTACGCAAGTTCCAATTACCATTTAGCTCCTTGTATCTTTCTTTAAAGACTTTGGCATATCTTTCAACTTCCTGTTCTGTCTTGCCTTCTATCTCAGAAGCAATACTTTTTATGTCATTCCGACCATACTTCTCGCAAGCCCGGATAAAAGTATTGAAATCTCTCCTAGTCCATGTTGAAAATCCCTAAATTTCAGCAACAATCAAGTTCAGAAAAAGGTTCAATCTTTACATTTCTTTCTTTTTTTATTTGGGGCATTGAAAGGTGTGGAGGATTATTCAGGAAGAGAGAACATTACGGTCTAAAGAACACCACTATAACAATAATGATCCACTCACCTGTTCTAATAGCTGTTCTTTCTCTTCTTGTTCTTCTGTAGTCAAGGGCTCCCCAACATCTAAATGGGCAATAGCAATATTAAAGGTCCAATTGGATATTAGAATCTACCATTGAATAACAGAAACGTGAATACTTAAAAAATAAAACGAGATGTACAAAAAAAAGTACAAACCCTCAGGCTCATCCCCATCACCAATAGTATCCTTCAACTGATTCTTTTGATGTGTTTGCTGAAAAACAAATGGAAACTTAAGTAAATCCTCAAACCATGGAAGCACGACTTGCAGACCAGAACAAAAAGAGAAAACAGGTGAATTAAAATGCTGCTGACCATGAGATAGCGAACTTCCTTCTCATAAAGCTCACTTAGCCTTTGTGTGTTGAAGAACTGGAAGTCATGCCTGATAACCCAAAGGTAATACAAATGAGTCTCAATGGCAATCTAAGCACCTACAGGAACTCACATCAAAAGACACTTACAACTGAGGCATACGAGGAATTCGTGGTTCTCTTGGTTTTGCTGGACCACCCTGACGCAATGCTTGCTTGAAGTACTCAGATTCTGAGTAACTAATAGAGAAGAATGACAAATTTAAGTTACAAGAGAGAAGATAACAAACAGGAAACTCAGATGCAGTTTACAACACACCCCCCGCCCAAAACAAAAAAAAAAAACTTACTTGCGCTTACGCTCTCGCTTTGGTGGCTCAATCCAGTTTTCACTAACAAGCTTCTTGAAGTCTAACTTGTTCTCATCCTTCATAATGTGGAAAAATGAATATTTTAGTGTAATGTAATACTATGATGTATGTCTCAAAACATTGTTATACAACTATTATTTGAGCAGCTCTTAGTAACTAAAAAATGGTAGTCAAAGAAATAGTTCCACCTTGCCATCATCAAAATCATATAGCTCAGCAGCTGTAAAAAACCAGATAAACATTATTAGGCAAGGAAATAGACAGTGATCAAGTGAAAACTCTTATTTATGAATCAACTTACTATCATCCATTTTAAACTTGATAGCGTCTTCTGTAAATTTCTTCATCTTGGCATCTAGTTCTGCTGTTGCCTCCTCTCCTTTAGCTATGATTCTATCAATATCCTCATCTGTGATTGTGCTATCCTTGGAACTGAATACCATTTCAGCGCCAAATCTCACCATTTGCAAGAGTTCATCCTTGTTAACAGCTGCACAAACATAAACAATAAAAAAATCAATTTACTTCAGACTTCCAGACTTGCAATAATAAAACAGGAAGCTTATAAAGTAAATATTGCTTACTTTTTTGTTCAGCTAACCGCCCTTGTTGAATCACTAAAGCATCAAGTGCAAGCTTTTTATATGCCCTCTCAATGACTTTCTCCTCTATGGTGTACTGAATTATCATGCATAGGAAAAATATAAAACATTACTGATATTTTAAATACAGAAGTGAAATCCCCATAGGCCACAAACCTCTGTGCAGAAGCGAAACACTTGGACCTCTTTCTTTTGACCAATCCTATGGGCACGGTCCTGTGCTTGCAAATCCACTTGTGGGTTCCTGGATTAAGAATATTAGAAAGATTACCATTGCATGTTTAGAACCATTATTGAATAAACCACAAGCACACCAAAACAATGGCTTACCAATCACTGTCATATAGAATGACCACATCTGCAGTGGCAAGATTAATACCAAGGCCACCTGCTCTGGTTGACAATAAGAAGATAAACTTCTCGCTTCCTGGTTGGTTGAAGGCCTCTATGGAAGCATCACGATCTTCTCCACTAGTATTTCCATCAATCCGACAGTACTGATACCCCCGGAACATTAAATAGTCTTCCAGAATGTCTAGCAGCCTTGTCATCTGAACAAAGAAAAACAAGAAGCACCCACCCACAAAATTAGTAAAGAAGATTCCCAGTGCAGCAGTGCTTATAAGGAGAAAGTGGAGAATTGAGGATAACACTCTGAACTGTAAGGATAAATGATCCCAATGACAACTATTTCTTTATGAATTGTAAACAATTTGGTGAAATCACATCATTTCTCTAAGCAATATAGACCTGTGAAAATATTAGAACCCTTGAGTCACGTTCTTTTAGCTTTGATAACAACTTGTCCAAAAGAACCATTTTACCTGCAAGATGGGAAATGATTATTACTGTTGAGTATTTAATTAGAGTCAAGGAACTTATGAAAGAATTATAGAAGGAAAGATTACCTGCATTTGTGATAAGATGTTCTCCTGTGGTGTAAGGTGGGCCAGGTTCTGCACCTTGGAAAAGGTATGGGTGATTACAACATTTACGCAATTGCATTGCTATATTCAGAAGACGCTTACGCTCTCCACCAGCATTAACAACCTCTAAGTCTTTTTGCAATAAAGCCCGATAGAACTGCTTCTGCAATTGGGACATCCCTACTTTAAGTATTGTTTCCTTCTTTGGGGGCAAGCCTTTCTCAACGTCTGACTTCAACCTTCGGAGGAGAAATGGACGGAGGACCTTCAAGATGCACAATTATCATTTATCATAGTCATCATACCAAATAAAGGAAAGGAAAATAAATGAAAGTTCAAATATGACAGCTAAAATTGTACCTTGTGAAGCTGTTGAACAACCTCCTGCTGGTCATTTTCACCAGATATTTGGAACCACTCATCAAAGGTTTCAGAAGAACTAAATATCTCCGGGAGCAAAAAGTTAAGAAGAGACCAAAGCTCATGGAGATTGTTCTGCAGATAAGCAAGATTGTATAGATATTAATACTGTACAGGAACATTTTGCAAAAGATGCCCAACCATCATCAAGCTCAATAAAGGCACTACCCTAAAATGTGATGACAAGGACTCAATGCAGTGATACAAGATAATCAAGATAGATGAAAAAGATAATCAAGAAGAGATCCTTAATACATTAAAATGTAGTTAGCCACATATAAAATCCAAATCTGCCATATAGAAACTTTCATTATATTTTTATCCTTAAAATGAGCTCCAATGTGAAAATTAATGATTTTAGACATAAAAACAAGCACCAAGCATCCACATGAATGTGTTTACCCCATTTTCTTCCATATTCTTGGAAGGTATATAGCATGTACCTATTTAAAAAACCAACCACCCTCCGGGCCAGTATCGCATTGACACAGATACAAGAATCATAACCTAACGTGTCCAGAAGTCTGACTTGGCAAGAAGCAAAAACAAGGGCTCACAGCCGCATCTATAAGAAAGTATAAACTACTAAAATAGTCCATACTTTTTCAAATTCTAGCATCCTTTATTTATAAAACTATAAAAATAAAAATAAAAGACCTAGAACCTTTGTTACTCGATAACAGATTCGTGTAGCCAAACCCCATATAGTTGGGGCAAGGCCGAGATGATGATGATGATGATGATGAACCTCAGTTACATGATAACAGTTTTTGGAAAAAAATGATGTTTATTGTGTATAGTAGCTATTTATTTATTTCAAAAATAAGCAAGTAAATTTTTAAAAGGCAAGTTCAGATTTCCCCCTCACAGAATCCTCCTCACCCATCTCACAGCACATTGCAGCCACACAATTGGGAATATTTCCCCTGCTTGTATGTTTTCATTCATGGGGAGATGTTCCAATGCACGGCTGCAAGTGCTGTGAGGAGGAAATCCAAATTCCAACATATCGTATCAATCAATAAGAGAAACAGAATAGCCCATGTACAACTAGGGCCGTACATTGGGAATATACAAACTACAAAAGTATCAACTGTATCATCAGACCCCAAATGTTTACAAAAAGATTTCCAAGACCAGAAAAAAGAACTATATTTCCTTCCTCTAAAAATGTTTTGGATTCACCAGCCATGAATGAACCATTCCTACTGTATCATCAGAACCCAATGCAGTCCAACACAGATTTCATCCACTAAGGAGATTCCATGCAACAGTAGGCAACACAGGCTACGCCAAAATGAACTATGAACTAAACCTAATTTAGCCATGCAATAGATATAATGGTCAATAGAGGTAGCATTGAAAAAGTTAGAAATGGTCATCACAGCCATCCAGCTAGCAGGCAGACCAACTCTGCCAAATGTTTGCAATATAGTAACACGTTGGAATCATGATCAATTACTCAATTGTATATCCAATTTAGACTCCTACTTTCCTTGACTAAGTTACAAAATCATGCTCATGTCAAATACAAAAGGCAGATAATAAGAGAAACTACCATCCAGCACATACTGCACAAAATGTATACATACAATACACTAAAGATATACATGCATCCATAAATAATTGGCTACCTGAAGTGGTGTCCCCGTGATTAGAAGACGGTAATTTGTGTTATAGAGTCTCATTGTTTTTGAGAGAAGTGAATTCTCATTCTTGATTCGATGGGCCTCATCAATAATAACATAGCGCCAGCTAAAGCGACGTAAAGTACTTTTTTCTTTGATGGCCATTTCAAAACTAGTAACACAAACATCAAACTTGCCAGCAATCAATAGGTTCTCACGTATATGCTTCTGTGTAATCAGAAACCAGAGTAAGCCATTAACATTATGGTTTTAAAAAGTAAAGCAACAAAGAAAGAAGAGAATATCCAAAAGGTGTATTTGCTTACTCTT
The DNA here is from genome assembly GCF_000365185.1 of Nelumbo nucifera. Next base: position 10,612,320 of record NW_010729077.1, on the reverse strand, counting down.
TCATCTGGATTTCCTAGAAATTTTACTGCACGAAGAACTGGACAAAAGCGCCGAATCTCCTTCATCCAGTTGCCAAGAGTAGATTTTGGTGAAACAACCATATGAGGACCAGTGATTCCTCTAAACTCATGCAAATAACCCAGTAGAGAGATTGTTTGCAGTGTTTTTCCAAGACCCTAGGTCAAAGTTACCCCAAATTAATCCATATAAACTGGTTAAAGGCTGTACAAGAAAATCATGGTATTATATCAAACGATCATATGACATCAGCACTCATGATTTCAAACAGACCAGAGAGACCAATTCCATTTAGAAAATTTGATGGATTATATCCAAGGTACCAGTGTATCATATAATATTGTTAGAATACACAAACAAATCAGGGATATTTTGGTCATTTGGGTTTATCTATTTGAGAGTGAAAGGTCTATTTTATTTAAGTTTAAGTTATGTGTCCCATCACTAATGAGGGACAATATGGTCTTTCTTGTAACTATGTTATTGGAGATAAATACAAGTGGGTCGGCTAGAAGTGGACTGATTTTTTCCTAATCTGGCCGAACCCTTCTTCTCCTTCTTCTCTTCTTCTTCTTCTCTACTTTAACCTAGAATCGAATAGGGATTTTACAAATATCAAGGGTTATCAATACAGAAAATAATAGTACTTAGGATGACCTGTCAAGAGGTAAAATCAAAAAAAAATGAAAAAAGTGACTTTCCATCAAGTTGAAACTCTCAATACACAAATTTTGAGTATCAAGAGTATTGATACTTTGAATTATGATTATATCAACTAAAACATGAACAGCTTTTGGTCTTGGTACCAAAAATAAACACAAGAGAAGAGGATGACAAGGAAATCTAAAATGGCAAGACTAAATTACATCTGCATACCATCTCATCTGCAAGGATTCCATTTATGCCATTCTCATAAAGCCGTATCAGCCAGTTTAATCCAGCCAGCTGGTAATCCCTCAACTTCCCTTGAATGCCTACACAGGATAAAATTAAACATAAAGTAGACTAACACTAAAACAATAGCAATTGGCACAGCTCATGGAAAAACAACAAATGATGGATAAATATACCTCCATGGTGGCTTACTAAGATATACACATGCATATATTTTGTGGAAGACCTCACATTTGTGAGAGTATAAGGTTCCATGGATTGTCCAATACTACAGAATCTAATCTTTAAAATAACCATGAATTAATTTGGTGCAGCTTCAAGGAAGATCAATGAACCCTTGTGGACCTTATGGTAAGGTTCATCACCAACTCTAGAGCAATACATGCCAAAATTTTCCATTCATTGAAAGCAAAATCATTACTTTTCTCACATGTGCACATAACCCAATGGATGCCTTCCCTTGTTCCTCATATTTCAAGCAAAGTCACCACATTGCCCAAGAAGTGAGGGAGAGCAATGTTTTAAAAGATAAAAGTGCAAGGCACAAAAAAAAGCACAAGGGGCAATTTGTGCCCAAAGGTGAGGCACACGCTTTTTTTTTAAGCAAGGTGCAAAAATAAAAAATCAAAAAAAAATGTTAGAAAATTCAAAAAAATGTCAAAAATGCAAAAAAAAAAAATCAAAAAACATTAAACTTAACATTAATAAAAAAAAATATAAACTTCAATTTTAAAATAATGTTTCAAAAAACCTATTATTTAAAATTAAAATACATAAACATAACATGTAAAATGTATTCCAATGAAAATTTAAAAATAAAATCAAACATATAAAGCATTTTGAAGCATGTAAAACCCACAATCTCTTTTTTTCCTCAATTGCATTACTTCAAGTAGATAAAGTGATGTAAAACAAGTTTCTATTATTGATCCAAAAAATAAAGTGATGTAAAACATAATGCATTCCCAATTCTACAAGCCACCTTTGTACCACACCCCTCAAGGCAAGCCCAAACAATTCCATGTTAGGGTCTTAAATTCTTAATTCCCACATAAGAAATAATGATTTTATAACTTTAATTTCCTTTTAAGAAGATATTTTATTAAAATGAATGAATGAACAACATTAGCAAATAGGGGTTTTACTCCACTCTTGTGGTGTGGTCAGGGTCCAGGGGGGCTTTGGGCAAAAGCCCACAACCCAACCACTAGATTCAAAAAAAAAAGCAAAAAAACATAAAATTTTAAAAAGGCACACACCTGGGCTGAGGCGCAAGGCACATCGTGTCTTTTGAAAGGGCTGCGCCTAAGAGGGCGCATACCCTAAAGTGCACCTCGCCTGTGTATCTAGACACACCTTTTAAATCACTAAGGGAGAGTGGGAGGATTTCTGAAGTTTTCTGATTGAAATCTGGAACAGGAATTTAGTTGTTCTGAGAAAAAGTATGTGGCAAGCTACAGGATTTTCTTGATTTCAAAAAATCATCCACCAAGTTGTGGTTAAGTTTTCTGTACAAATCTAACTGGAATGCAAGTAAAAGGTGCAAAATGGGTGGTAGGGTTTCACTAACAGCTAATGAATCAAACATTTTTGTTTCCTTGCTGAGAAATTATGTTTAAGAGG
>NW_010729077.1:10570471-10599527 GCF_000365185.1 Nelumbo nucifera | reverse complement strand
GCAAAATGGGTGGTAGGGTTTCACTAACAGCTAATGAATCAAACATTTTTGTTTCCTTGCTGAGAAATTATGTTTAAGAGGAGAAAAAATTGAAGTTTCTTACACTTGTATTTTCTTAGCAACCAAACAGAACCTTAAGCTCATGCTCCAGAATGCAACTAAAACTAAAAGAAACACATGAAAATGATGCATAGTACAATTTTTTTATTGGCAAGTAAAAGATCAGAAGCTTGTCTATTGCTGATTAATAAAATTATTTCAATTATCAAAAAAAAAGTAAAAGATCAGAAGCACAACACTTCAAAATTTCCCCTGGTCTTACTTGGATGCCAAAAAGTAAAATAAACTCTAGATGCAGGATAATAAAAGGTGAGGAAACATACTTTACATTCAAAAAAAAACTGCAGGACTTGACTGTCCTACTCAAATTAGATTTTGTGAAATACCACAACACTTGAAAAAAGTGAAATAAACCATATTCTCCAAGTACAGACAGTTTGACATCTTACTTAGTCGAAGACGTAAAAATATTAGTAAACTGGTCGCTGATTATGATTTCCAGCAACTAGGTAGTTAAATAAGACCACAAGAATCTAAATTACAAAAAGAAGAATCCACAAAATGAACTAAATTGGGACAAAAGTAGATGATAGAAGACAGGACAATATGCAGAGCATTTCTTTTTTTTTTTTATATCGTCTGAAGGGCTACACAACAGGGGGTAGCCCATCGGCCCCATCCCCCAACCCAGGTGCAGGTGAGATTCGACCCCAAGTCTCCGCTATGACCAACAAGAGACCTTACCAACCAGCTGATTGGCACATTGCAATATGCAGGCCATTTCTCTTTCCCCATCTATTTAAATCTTTGGTGATACAAAAAATGGGGACAACCAAGTTAACACAATAAGAAAGGGATGCAACCATGGAGGACCGCTGCAATTAATCATCATTGCCTCTTGACGCTCAAGGGACAACACTCTGAAATCCATAAGATCAATGGAATCTAGTCATCCTAAAGTCCCACTTACAATAGTACAGCATAAGGTCATGGCATTACAAATCTATCAAATGCATGCCATTCTTGCAAAAGATAGGTAACAACTTACATGAAGGTTGTGTCACCAATCGTGTATTTCCAGCACCAGAAAAAGCATCCTCTTCCTCCTTAAGACATTCTTCGTCTTCTTCTTCTTCCGTTACCTTGGATGCATGGCGACCCCTGATAAATCCAATGAAAAAGCAAAAAAAAAAATCAAAATTTAAAATAAAACATGTTTGTAATATAAAATGCCACCACTGTACTCTTATCCTTTTAAACAGCTTTGCTGAGACAAATAGTAAAGATATACTATAAAAAAGGCATATTGCCTAACACTTATAAACTCATTTGATTACTTGATAAAATCTAGCCTACAAAAAAATGATGGTAATCTTGCCTAAAATATTTTGCTTGATGATTTTGTTTGTTCCTCAGCGATGTAGTCCTTTTTTTCTTCAGTCAAAAATCAAGCCATTAAATCAACCCATTAAAAGAGGGAAACTGTTTATGATGCAACTACAAAAAAAAAGTAATAGTAATAATTCATAGAAGCCAATAATGTGTTTATATATGCAAGCTTCAAATGTAAATCAAGGTAATTAGTTTTGATGCTTGCCTTATTCCTCCCTCATCCTGCAAGACAACAATCTATCATTTTGTTAAGTTATTTTGTGGTGTAATTCAAAACATCTATCTCTAACTTGCATTTTCCATTTATAGTTATTTCAAGTTAGGGTGTTATACTCCATTTTCCTGTCACTGAGGACTTAGTACAGATCTAACTTTTGGCATTTTGTGAAGTACTCTATTAAATTTATATGTTTCATTGTTCTGTTCCAAGTTCTAACCTTTTTTTTCTTTTTTAAATGAAGTTTCTTTATTTTTGTTTTTGAAATTTTCTTTTTTGTCACACAACATTCAAAATACGGTTATATTGCCTTGTCAACTGTAACTTTGTTGGTTTTCTTATTTTAAGTATTTTAGGATTTACTGATTCTTTGGTTGATCAAATGTTCTGGTAATTTGACTCATTGTTTGCTTTATTCTTCCATCTTTTATATTTTCTCTTTTTTCCTTCCATGTTATAGGTTAAGTAAGACTGTAAGTTAAAGCATTTATGCTTCTTCACCAATCACCGTGCCATAATATAATTGAATTACATGTCTAAGCACCAGAACTTCCTTGCACAACTGTTATTGATAACCTCGGTTTGTTTCTACTTCCTACCAACAATAATGTCATAAGCTTTACAAGAACCATACCTTCCCCTCGGTTTCTTTTGAGATGCAGATTGATTTCCTTTGGCAAAATGTGCAAATATCTCTGTCTGCTGTAGTAAATACTTCAAACGGCCTTTTCCTTTGTTGTTCTGGTCAAAAAACATCCATAATTTTTTATACCTATCTAGTAAAAGGACCAAACAAAAAGCAGCAATATGTTTATTATCCGGTGAATTACAAACCATGTCCGCATCAATAGCAGCATTTTGAGCATCCAATATTTCCTGGACTTTTTCCTTCTTCAGCCTTTGCAGTTCTCTCAACCTGGCCCTTTCACGCTGTCCAACTTCAGCACTAGCCGAAGTGTTTCCAGCCTGTGGCAATACAATAAAAACGATATAATCGGCAAAAGAAAACACTCCATAAGGCGCAAACACGAACAACCAATTAGTAGCTTAAAAAAATAAATGAATCTAACAGGCAGGACCCAACAAGCCTGAGCTACTTTTTTAATGCAATGCACGAAACAGAGATGAAATTTGCAGAAATGCACTGGAACAATATTAAATAATACATCGAACATACTAAGCAGTTGGTAACATGGATAATAAGCAAGTAAAAGAGGGAAAAGATAACAGTCCCTTAAAACAAATATCAAAAAAAAAGCATGCTAAGCAACGAAACCCATCAAATGGGGTGAGGAAAGACAAGGAGAAAATCCCCCTTCACCAATGCAACGACCCAAACCCTAGACACACAGCCCCCTGATACCGTATAAAGGAGAAAAATGGTATAGACCATAACACATACCATAATATTTGACTTGTCAAGACAACAAAAAAGAGGCTGCAGATCCAAACAACACATCCAAATTCGCAACCTTACCTCATCATCCTCATCCTCGTCCTCTTCGCTCTTCGCATCACCTCCGACCTCATTTTCGGTCTCTGAATTGTCCTCCCCTGCTTCGTCGTCGTCAGAGCCAGTCGTCCTCCCGACGGACTCGAGCTCTTCCTCGTCCTCTACGTTGATCTCTTCGTCCTTCTGCTCTTCCTCCGAAGAGACTGAAACATTCGACGGGGCTTCGTCGGAGGAGGCCTCGGAATTGGAGATCTTCGCCATCGATTCTCGGATCAAGGGTTTCGTGGATCGGACTCAGGCGGCGAAGGAGTCGAAATGGAAAACAGAGAAGAATGGGTACCGGAAGGAAGCGGAGTACCTAAAAACTACTTTTGGTCAAGCAAATGTAAATATATTGAAAATGGCGGGGTAATGTTTATATGTGTTTGAGAGAAATATGGTTTTCTCGGGCGTTGCCAGGCGAAATTTCCCGCCAATTATTCGGCGACGACGATAATTTCCCGCCCAGCACCAGTAACCATTGTTCTGCTTAGGGGTGTACAGTTCGGTTCAGTTCGAACCGAAGACCTAACCGAGTATTCGGTTTTGAGGCTTTGAGCATTTCTCTCAATTTAATCGAATCAAATTAGAGTTTTGAGCCAAACCAATCCTAATCGAATTCAGTTTGGTTTGATTCTATTTTTTGTTCCATTTTAATAACTAATGAATAATTAACTATTAATCTTTGGTATAAGTTTTAATAATTAGTCTAGGTTTTAATGAAGAAACGATGCAACTATACTCATTTAATAAATAATTGAATGACTAATTATTAAAATAATTATACCCATTCCTTATAAACAATTAATAAATAATTAATAATTAGTCTAAATTTTAATAATGTGAACGATTGCTTCGTTGGTCAAGTCAATTTGTCTATTGGGTTGAGAATCGAAGTAAAATTCGGTTAGATCCCCAGCTTAATGCACCAGTATTGAAATTTAATGTCTACGAAATTGTTTGTCCTTGTCCAATATGAGCGCTTGTACTAGTCCAAACTATAGATGATGCACTTCTAAAATAAAATTCTAAATGTCTCGAATAGTGATGGTTGCAACGGATTCAGCTTCCACCCATTTAGTGAAGTAGTTAACAGTCACGATTGAAAACCTCCTTTGACCATTTGTTGGTATGAAAAGACCATTGATGTCAATTCCCCATTGAGCGAATGGCTACGGGTTGTTAAGGTACTATAAGTCAATGGCGGGCTTATGGGGTACATTGGTGTGGCATTGGCATCAATCACACCTTGGACCAATCAAACCATGCCTTCCTATATAGTGGGATAGTAGCCTTGTTGAAGTGCTTTTTGAGTCAGTGACTTACTCCCCAAGTGTTCACCGCATATTCCTTTGTGGATCTCTCTAAGCAAGTACTCTGCCTTGGTAGGTCTCAAAGACATCAAAAGTAGGGTATAGTAAACCACTTTCGGTACATTTGATTGCCAATGATGATGTAGTGACGGACATATCTGCACTCAATATTTTGGGCTTCACCTCGATCAGTGGATTTCCATGGCACAAATACTCCATGATGGGATTGATCTACCTTGGCTCTATCATCTATATCAGTGTTACTTTGACCTCTGCCACTTTATCTACATTAGGGTGTGGCAGGTCTTCAATGTGAACCATTCTCCGAATGTTGTCCACGAAAGTGCGTTCTTGAATCTCTGGATTTGCTAGATGGTGGACAAGTCGAATTACTGTGAGAGCTCCCTTACCTTTGCCAAATACTTGATCATCGCTGGCTCCCCGAGCTTCGTACCATTTGTTGACTTCGTTGACAATGAGCTGTGAGTCATTGTAAACCTCGATGTTTTTTCATGCTAAACTCCTTATCCGGGGACAACCTGGCTACCAACGCTTCATACTCAAGCTTCACTTCGTCAGGACCTAGCAAGATCAATCTGGATCCACTACCTTTTTATGGTTGGATGAGACGTTTACGTGGGGGATCCAAGGTTATTATTCTGTATTGGATGAAGATTCCATGCTTATGGATGCCTCCAACTTAACTGGTGGTTCGTCCAGTTCCAATGTCATCGAGTTAAATGTTTTAGTGGTGAAGTCAACTAAGACTTGAGACTTGATAGCTAGTCGTGGCTCGAATCGAATGTCGGATTTGTTGAGTTCGACAGCCCATTTGGAGAGTCTCCCCAACACTTCAAGTTCTTGCATAACTTAATGCAACAGCTAGTCAATGAGCACAACGAATCGACGATTGTATGGGCTTAGAAGTATTGTCGTAGCTTCCAAACATATATTATTAAAGTGAAGGCAAGCTTCTCAATCTGGTTGTATATCCATGCAAGGTTTTGCTTATGTAGTAAACAAATCACTACACTTTTTCTACAGTATAGACCAGTACCAAACTAACAACTTCGTCACTGGCAGATAGATACAAAGGGAGTTCATCTCCGGGCTTGGGTCTTGTCAATAATAGAGGTGAGCTAAGGTATTTGTCTAGTTCGTCAAACATATACTACCATTACTCAGTCCAATGTAACTTTTTTGCCTTCTTGCTTGCTTAGAAAAAAGGGTAGACATCTTCCCACCAACATGGACATGAAGTCGTTAAGCATTGCAACTCAGCTGGTGAGTATTTGAACTTCCTTGATTGACCTCAATAGTTGCATATCCATGATTGTCTGGATCTTCTCGGAATGGACTTCAATGCCACGTGGAGTTAACATGTAACTAAGAAAATATCCTAATGTAATGCCGAACACACACTTGTTCGACTTGAGCTTCAATTGGTATTTTCGCAATACCTTAAACACTTTGGTTAGGTCAGCTATACATGAGCTAGAAGTCTTACTAGGGGTGATCATGGGCTAGGCCGGACTTTGCACTTATGATAAGGACTATAGTTTAGGCCCGGGCCTAGCCCGGCCTGAGGTTCCAAGCCTAAAACATAAGCCCTAGCCCAAGTCTGTATGGGCTTGGGCCTGATTTCGGGACAATATCACTCCTATATAAAACATTGCATATCTATATATTAAATGACATAACATGCATATGAACTTATTTTATACATTATATAATATAAAATATTACATATAGTATAAATTATAAATGTAATGTTATAATATTTATATATAAAATATATAATATAATGTAAAATAACATGCATACATTATACAAAAAATGTATGTGGGCTGGGTCGGGCCGGGCTTGAAATATTAAGCCCAAGTCTGACCCTAAAATTTGCGGGCCTGATGTGAGCCCGGGCTCAGGTCGGGCCTGAACACAAAACCCAGGCCCAAGGGGCCGGGATGAAATGATCACCTCTAAGTCTTACTCTTAGATACCGTGTCATCCACATAAACTTCAATATTTGTTCCAATTAAAATTTTGAAAGTAAAGTTTACAAGACGTTGGGTATGTCGCCCCAACATCTTAAGGCCAAAGGGCATGACTCTATAATAGTACAACCTAGCCTTGGTGACAAAATTGGTTTTTTCTTGGTCTAAAGGGTTTATCTGGATCTGGTTGTAGTCCAGAAATGGCATCCATGAATCTTAGCAGCTTGAATATCGATGTGGAGTCTACTAGTCGATCTATCCGCAGGTGTGGGAAGTTATCCTTCGAGCATACTTTGTTTAAGCCAGTGTAATCAACGCATAGTCACCACTTCCCATTCACCTTTTTTTTACGAGTACCATGTTGGCTATACAATCCAAGTACTTAAACTCTTAAATGAAATCGGCATTTAGGAGCTTCCCAACCTCCTCATCAATGGTCCTCCATTTGTATGGGGTGAAGTTCATTTTTTTTCCTAATTCACATGTTAATTCAGTTATGATGGGGTCCTAAAAAAGCAACATGATCTACACTTTCTCCTTATGATCGATCACAAATATAGGAATTGAGACGATTGCCCTACAGGCTATCCTCTATTATCATTGATCAGTAGGTCAAGGTCAACTGCTAGTGATTGATTCCCTTTTCCTTTCAGTGTCACCGCATATCACTTTCTTTATTTGATATGATACCCTTAAACTACACCAATCCCTCTCAGTTGGGAACTTCATGGTAAGTAGACCTGTTCATGGGGGCCACCCGGCCCGACCCGACCCCCGGACGGGCTTGAATAGGCTTTTTGGCCCGCGGGCCTAACCTCGGGCCAAAAAGCCCGACCCGCATAAAATTCGAGCTGGGCTCGGGTTTTGCCAAAATAGCCTGGCCCGACCTATAGTTAAACCTAAGTAAACCCGACCCAACCTATAGTTAAACCTATGTGATGTCCATTTGAATAATTTTTTTGATTTGAGAAGGTTGTTGATTCACTTGTAGGCCCATTGTTCATTTAAATGGGGGAAAAAACATTTGAATTAAAATAGATAATGTCTATTTGAATAGGGAAAATTTTGATTTTTTTATTAGGTCGGGCTTCGGGCTTTTTATCAGGGCCAGGCTCGGGCCCAAGTTGTAGGCCCGTTGGTCGGGCTGGGCTCGGGCCTAACATTTTTCTGTTAATAAAGAGTCAAAGCCCGGCCCATGAACAGGTCAGATGGTAAGGTAGTAAGTCAACACAACGGCTCAGCTGGCATGTAGAAAAGGGGCAGCCCAGGATTACATTGTAGGGCAATGGTGATTCAACTACCAAGGATTCTATCATCATATTTAGAGGTGAGCATGGGCTAGCTCGGTATGGTTCCATGGTAGAACCTAGAACCAGGGTATGGCCTTAGGGGTGCAGGGTAACCGAACCATGGGGTATTTTTTCAAACCGAACCAACCTGATCAATTTTTTAAATATCTAAATCGAAGATGCATCGGTTGACCGGTTAACCGTGGTTCGGTTTTTTTATGCACTTAAAATAAAAAAAAAAAACTAAAATTGTTAGTGGTTGTTGTCGGTGTCAGATTTTTTCATGAAGATGGTGGTTACTGTCGGTGCCGGACTGGTTGGTGCCGATGGTTGTTGTCAAGTGTCGACTATCGCCTGAAGTGAGAACTTGAAACTTGAGAGGTGGCGCTTGGCAGAGGCGCGAAGAGGAGTGGTGAGAGAAGGAAAGTGAAGATAGATGAAAGTCTGTTCAATGGGCTTGGTGCTACCGTGCTGGTGGTTGGCGTTGGACCGTTCGTGCTTGCTTGCCAGTGAGGCGGCGACCGGCATTGCCGCTAGGTGCTGTCGTGCTGGTAGTTGGCGCGGGCCGTGTGACGGTCTGGAGTGGGGATTGGGGAATACGAATAGTACAAGAATAACTGAATAAGAGTAAGAGAACTGGGAGAGTGAGAGAGACAAAAGAAAAAAGTAGAAATCTAAGAGACTGGGAGAGACAAAAATAACGATGGAGACTAGCAGTCTGGGGAAAAGATAAAAGATAAAACCGATGGGCAATGGAAACTATCAAACTGGCAATCTGGCACTGCCGAACTTTCAATTGAAAGGTTCAAAATTCAAAGAGAAAGGCTAAAAATATCTCAGACTGCCAAACCCTTTTATTTGAATTAAAAAAATATATAATTATATCGGCTCGATTAATCGTCAGTTTTTTTAATGGTTAACCGAAACTATCAGTTTTTTAAGAATGTCGAACCAAAATCAAACCGATAGGTTCGATTAACCAATTTTTTGGTTTGGTTTCGGTCGGTTTGGTTTTCGGTTTTTTTGCTCACCCTTATATGGCCTTGGTGGTTCCGGGGTTGGTTCTAGGGTCTATCCCATGGAACTTGTACTTTCTTTACTCTCCCCCTTTCACAAAGAAAAAACATGTTCTTTAAAAGCGTGTTTTTAATAAATATAATATATAGTTTAAAACTTATATTATCTTTATTGATTAAATTAGATAACTTAATATGTAAATTATCACTATATGCTTAAAAACTTATAGATTAAATTTAAATTTTGTAAATATTACCTTTTACAATACTTATTGTACACATTCAAATATTAAAATCTATCTATACTATTATAAAAGTATGAATGAGGGTTTGGGACTTTTCTTGACTAAAATGCCACATTTGTTATTTAGTCAATCTCTAATTATGAAAGTTGAAAATGTAATTTCAATTAATACCTTTCACCTCATTTAATAGTCTTTCATTAACATTAAGGTATTAACTCTCATTCTCTCTTATTAAATCCCATATTTAAGTTTTTTTCCACTAATAAATGCTACTAATTAGATCTATGTCCAATACTTCTAACAATATAGACCCATATATTTTCAAACTTACTCAATAATAAAACCATTCCTTATCCAAGTGATAACTAAGCATTTCAACCATCCAAATCAAATTGGCCAACCTATGAAATAATAGTTATATAATAAATTTTTTAAATATAAATAATATAAAAAATTACAAAAGCGTAGATAAAAATAGACAAATTTGTGATATTTTTGTTAATCCAATTTAAAAAAACAAATATTTTATTGATGATGAAAATGAAATACATAATCTAAAACTAACCAAAAATGAAATTATTTTCTTGTTTAGTGGAGATCAATAGTTCAACTATTAGGTCAAATCAGTCAACCTTTAATGTCATAGTTAAATAATAAAATATAAAAAAGACAAAAATAAATAAATACATAAATTTTCCCCAAAAAACATTTGGGCACATGTATTATATCTTATATGTACCATGTTAAATAAAAAAAAGTGTACATAACAATATTATTTTTACACATGGAAATAAAAAAGATAGAAAAAATTGAATACATCTATAACTCCCGTATTTACACTACTATTAAAAATATGAATAAAATTATTGAATTTAATCACTATTTAATTGTGAGGTTTAAAATATAGTTTGAACTACAAATTTTACCCCATTCAATCCCTTTCTTTCAATCTTACATTTATTTATTGACAAATGAACAAAAAAAAAACACTAAGAAGATGAGAGTCCAATCGAGTGGGTAGGTCTAATAATGATACCCGAAACTTTGTAGCTCAATATGAGGTGTTTACGTAATCAGATTCATATTTTGCAATTTACATCCGATTAATAGTGAAAACAAAAAAAAATACATGATTTTTTTAGAAAATTTTGGATACATTGTCCCTATCATTATCATCATCTAAAATTGCCATGTACAAAGCACATGCATACTTACTGGTCAAAACAAATGATCAAATAACTAAAGTAACTCAATAGTCAAGTGAGGCCATGGCCTTTGTAACCATGAATGCTTAGGTTCAAATCTCCACATCCCCAAAAAGTATTTTGGGTTTCATTTCAAGTCAGGTTCCAACAAGGTCGGTTCCACCAAGGCCAACTAATGTCGGTTCGGGTAGGGTAAACCCCTATACCTTGGAATCGCCCTGGGTAGGGGGCGGTTCCAAGCATTTGAAACCAAACCCTACCCTATAACAAATTGGGTAGGGTCAATTCAAAGCCGGTTCCATTCGGCTACGGGTAGAACCTACCCATTTGCTCACCCCTATTTCATAGTAGCCTTGCTCGGTGCAATCCCCACTATTACTGACATGCTGATATTCCCAATCGGATGAACTACGTCCCCCTGAAGCAAACCAATGGTACGTTAGTTGGGATGAGACATTTCCGATTGAGTTTCATCTCCTCAAAAGCATCCAACAACAATATGTCAGCAGAACTACCGCTATCTAATAAAATACACTTTACCTCGTAGTTCGCTATGAACATCTTCATCACTAGGGCATCATCGTAAGGTAAGCAAACGTATTTCATGTATTCTTCCCCAAACGAGATCATCTTGTCTAGCTTCAACCCCTTCAAAGGTGGGCTGCCTTCTCTCGACTATAGCTCCCAAACTTATGCTTTTCGGGTGGTCTGGCTGCACCCAATCACTACTGATCCGCCAACGATCATTGCAATTCGCTCGGTGAGTGCTTATTCCTCATCCTCGTTTTCTCAATCTTTAGGCTGCTCGATATGTCAGTGTCCTTAACAATCAATTTAAGGTATTTGCATTCGATCAACTCATTGATCTCATTCTTCATGTCTTGACAATACTTTGTATCATGCCCGGCGGTCCGATGAAACTTACGAAATCAATCCTAGTTTATCTTTGTTGGGTTATCTCTAATGCGAGGGGGCCCACTTTAGGTAGTCTACTTGTTTGTTCTACATCAAGATCTATCCCTTCTTGACGTTCAATGGTGTGTAGGTTCGATGCCTTTTGGACAGAACCCGAGCGTGCATGGGTGGTGATTGAGATCGTCTGGAGAAACCTTCCTCAGCGCAACTTCGCTTATCGAAGTTTTCACCTTGGTCCCTGTCCCATTCCTTTATTTTCTTCCTCTCCCCTAGTCTCCTTGTGCACATATGGCCTCTTCATCATTCATGTACTTCTCAACGTGGTGGAGGAACTTGGCCATGTTTTATGGTAGCTTCTTTGCTAGGGAGAACTGGAGACGATTATCTTTGACCTCGTGGGTGGTTGCTATACTGCTATTGTTGGGTTAAGGTCATGGACCTAGAGGGTCTTCAAGTTAAACCTTTAGATGTACTCCCGGAGGTTTTCCTTAGATCGTTGTTGGATGTGCATTAGGCTAACAATGGTCTTCAAATGTTGGTGACTTATCGCAAAGTGTGCCACAAATTGTTCGTTGAACTGCTCCCAATTCTTGATAGAGCCCGATGCAAGTCTCGAGTACCACAACGAATTGTTTTCCGAAGTGTGGTCGGGAAGGCCAGGCACATGCTCACCTATGAGGCTCTATAGCAACAAGAGTGCCCTAAAAGCTTTTGACGTGGTTTAGTGGGTCGGCGATCCCATCGTAGGTCTCTAGGGTTGGCGTTTTGAAATCCTTAGGGTGTAGTTCCGAGAGTATCTCGAGCACTAAAGACGACACCCTTGTGAACTTTGGGGCGCTCAAGGTATCAAACCGGATGGGTTCATGTTGGAACATCTTTTGTATCTATCTCGCTTGGGGGCTGCCGCTGAGCATTAGATGTCAAACCTATAGGAAGAGTTCACTTTTCTCCCCTTTTTTCTCAAGCATGTAAGTGTGGTCCCACTACTCTGATGTCCGTGTTCGGTAAAGGCTATCACTATTGTTGTTGCGAGGTGTTGGAGGAATTTCTAGTGGTGCAGGTGGTCAATTCTCATAGTTATGTGTTGGAAGCTACCCACTAACTGTGCAATGGGCTGTTCTTGAGGCAATTGCGGCTCCACACTCTTCCCAAACCCATAGGAGACGTGCATGCTTTTGACCAGGCGCACAAGGTCCTTGAATTGCTCACTAGTTACCCCCATTGGCATCACTAATGACTCAACATTTTGGGGTTGTCTCCTAGAGGAAGATCCACAAGCGACTTGAGTGTCCTTGTTCTTTGGAGAAGACATGGTGAACGGAAAGAAAGAGGGAACAACCTTTGTATTCGGTACTTGATATTTCCCGCAAAACAACGCCAATTAATGGAGGTCAAATTTACTGGATCCTTATTGTCAGTGATAGTTTGGAGCTCAACAAGCTCAACTATATGCTAAACCTACAAGGAAGATGATGTTAGAGGGCCCAATTGGGTTTTCCAAGCAAGAAACTTCATGGTCAAGTAAGTACGGAGCTCTCTAAGGTGGTGAGAAGCAACATAGTAGGAATTAAAGCAAGAGAGTGTATGTGTGTAATTGTGACAAACCTTCTAAGTGTGAAGATTCACCCTTATATATACCTTGAGACTTGGTTAAGACGTGTCTAACACATTCGGTCTATTAACATCTACCCATCCTTTCTTTATGAGATGCGCCTGTACGGCATCGTGGGTGTGTTAGAGGGCCCAAGGGATTTCCCAAGCAAGGAACTCCAACGATCAAGTAAGTATTGAGCTCTCTAAGGTGGTGATAAGCAATAGAGTAAGAATTGAAGCGAGTGTTTGTGTTTGTGTGTAATTGTGAGCACACCTTTTGAGGGTGAAGGCTCACCCTTATATACACCTCGAGACTTTATTGAGATATGTATTGACATATTTGGTCTATTGACATCTATCCGTCCTTTCTTTACAGGATGCGTCCATACAACACCACGAGTGTCCTTATCCACTTCCCTGTGAAGCGGGGCGCAAGCAGGCTTATCCTTGCCAGGTAGGCATTGCGTCAACATACACCTTGTGTTGACTACTTTGTGCAAATGAAGAAGAGAGACATCGTGCCACATAGGTCAGAAGGCATACTAAGGTCAAAGAGGTTCCTCATGTCGTGGGTTGCCCAGTGTGAATAAGTAGGTTAGGAGTGTAGAGCAGCTAAGTCGGTCATGTGCTATGAGTTAGTAAGTTGATTTGTCGATGTACTCTTAAGCCAGGTCAGAGTTTGTTAGGGCCACATAGGCCGATCTGTTGAGGAGCGTTCAAGCGAGATCCTACCGCATGTGTTGCCAAAGTGCCATAAAGCGTTCTCGTCACCACATGGCATAATAAGACTGGAGGGGTAGACCGACCCTCATAAGTTTGGAAAATAAATCAATTTAAAAGAAATATTGAAAGGGTTTAAGGTAGTGATTCATATGAAGATAAAAAATTGGACAATAAGTATTTTTGTCAAAAAGTAGTTGAATGGGTGATTACAATTACCAAATTTCAAGGAGGCTTCAACAATTTACCCATATATATTATTTACAATAGCTTTACTAATAAAATGTAGTTTTGTTGAGAAATGTGAGAGCTAACGACCACTAAGATTTTGGTTGATGTTGTGGGATCTTACATTTTTGGGTAAAAGACTTAGATGGCTTTTTACAACACTTTTCAAACATCTGAAGTCTAAAAATGTTGCTTTTTAGATGCTAAAGGTGTTTGGAAATGTATATGAATTTGGGTTTGAAATGAATTTTCATATCTGAAGTAATAAGACCTAGGTCAGGTGTTGAATGTGCTCATACGCATTTCGGACCTGGTTGAAAGTCCAAAATACCCTTAATTAAAGACATGTGCGTTTTTCCCTCCCACCATTCATCTTCTCCACTTAACAAAACGGCGAACTAGCGATGGCAAGTGACTCCTCCGGCCTTCTCTCCCTCTATTTTCCTTCTTCTTCTTCTTATTTGGTCCCATGGCTTTCGTCCTCTATTTTTCTTTTTCGATCGCCGCTGCAACTCATGGCAACGACACATACACACTCTCTCTCTCTCTCTCTCTCTCTGAATTTCAAGACTATAGTGCATTGGAAATGTGATTTGCTTTTCATAGAGGGCCATTGCTTCCAAGGCAAGTAGGAAAATCTTGTAGTTTCTGATACTGTGATGGGTTTGCAAATCGCATTCTCGGAGAACGTCATCAGCCTCTAAGTACACCTTATCGTTTTGCCTCGAAGTTGTTGTCTTTTGAAATCCATACATACTCCTAGTCCCGCTTGCCAAAATCTTCGGCCTTGGCCTATACAGTCTGCAATGGAGGTTTCTTCTTCTTCTTCTTCTTCGCTAGCCATTGAATCCATTAGTCTTGGTGTCACTTTAACCATAGAAGAGGAGAACGAAGAGGTTGGAAAAGGCCAACTGTCGAACTGACTACAAATTACTCTAATTGGAGGGTTGAGGTGCCTCTAGTCAACGCAAACGCGAAGCTTTGTTCTTCTCCTCGATGGAACTTGATACCCATCAACAATGGTGGAACTATCAAGGCCGGTTATACATTTTATTTGTTATTAATTATTAACTATTTTATTACTTTTTCATTGGATTTCATTAATATTTTTTAATGTTATTTTGATTTTAATAAATTATTTTTATATATTTTTTTATAATTTTACCAAGTAGTCTGTTCTAGGGGTAAAATAGTAAATAAAGAATTTTCAGACGTTTAAGGTTTAACCCAGCACAAACGACAAAACCTGAATTGCTTATTTTCGGATTTTAGACACATAATATCTTTTTAACTATTCAAGTTTCAGATTTCATGTTTATCAAATGCCACCTTAAACCTCCATTGCTTTTATGCTAAATATTAAGACCTCCCCTCTCTTTTCAAAATGAACTATTACCTCCCATGTTGAGTGATGTCAACAGACAAAACCTCTGTCCCATGGAACGCATGTAACCTCACACATGGCTAAATTTTTTGAAAACTCGATGTTGCTCATGTGTGAATCAACTACTTTTTTTTTCTAGGGGGTTAATTTCCAATCAAAATGGTATGATCTATTATCACTGTCGGCAATTCTGAAGCTTGAGAACTGGTGGAGATCGTGTTATGATATTTCTTTCATTTTTTTGGGAAATTGTCTAAAGATTACCATGACTTTTCAACGTTTCTTTTAAACTCATCATAACTTTTCAAAATGTCTAAGGAACCCCATGTCAGTAACGTGACATTAAAGAGGCTAATAGGTGTTAATAGATTACCATTTTATCCTTTTGTTATATTTGACCCATTTGTCAATATTCCAGAAGTACCCTATTATTATTCGACCCAAAACCCATTTTCTAACTTCCTTGGAATACTTTCAATGAACATGGTGAAAGCAAAACGTCTTTCAGCAAGTAGAAATCTTATATATAAGGCAGTTGGGTGCTTAAGGGCATTTTAATCATACAAATATGTTTAATAAGGCTGGCTAGCCATTCAGGGGCAATTTGGCCATGAAAATTGCATTTATGCTGATGTGGACAACTTTTGTAAATGAATACTAATGGTGCTCTAACGGATTGTGAGTTTTGGAAAGCAAAAACTCAATGACATGGGGTTCTCTGGATGTTTTGAAAAATTATATTGAGTTTAAGATAAATGCTTAAAAGTCATGGTGAGTTTTAGATAATTTCCCTTCATTTTCCTATCATATTTAGAGTTGCATATCAATATTAATATATTATAAACTCCAAACAAAAGGGGACTGTAATTTAACAAGAGGAGAAAAGAGGAGAAACATTATAATTATAGATTCACATGCTACCTTTGAATATGCTAAAGGTAATTTCTGCATATTTTTATTTTTTTTGATGGAGAAAGAGAAAGGATGAACTGAGAATTACAAAGACCATATCAGTTCGATCTTGTACTTATCATTTCATAAATGAACAACAAATGCATTGAAAATTTAAAGTATAATTAAGGGTAAATGAGCCTTTTGATTGACCTTGTTGGTCGTAACAATGTTTTATTTTAAGAAGGGATGTACAAGTCATTTCAGAATAAAAGGAGGGGGACTTCTAGTATTTATGAGAAAAACGATGGGAGGTTTAAGTGAAATCTTGATTTCAAAGGTTGTTGGTGTCAAATTGTACTGATCATAGGGGTGCCCATGAGCCGAGTTTCTTAAGAGTTATTTGAGTTTGGCTCGGCTCGGTTTAAATCGAGTTTCGAGTCAAGCTCAAACCTGATATATAGGCTTGTTTGCTAATCAAGCCGAGCTCGAACCTGGTGAAGCTCGGCTCACGAGCCTAATCAAGCCTAGTATAATAAATAAATAATACTTTATTACATACATACATACATACAGGGGCAGAGGGGAGCCATGGCTCCCCCCTATGCCTTCAAAATTTCAATAAAACACATTTAATTCCCACTTATATTTTGACCCTTTACCTATGTTTCCTAGCTTTTGCCCCCCTTCAAGAAAAAAACTCTACATCCGCCCTTGCATACATATACATATACATATACATATACATATACATATACATATACATATAAATAAATATATAAATATATATAATACATAATTTTTATTTTTTATAGTGTTTTATATATATAATATTTTTATTTTTTTATGTATAATAGTAAATCATTTTTATATGTAAAATAATATATATATATATATAATTTATATTTTTTAGAAAAAAACTTGGGATGGCAATCTAACTCAAACTTATTAGATTTAAACCAAACCGAACTCAAACTGAATTAGCTCGAATTGAGCTCGAAGAGCCTAACACAATTTCAACGATCCGAGCTCAATAGCCAATAGACATTCATGGATCGGGTAGCCCGACTCGGACCGTTATTAAGTCGGGCTTGGGCCTAAAGCACCGGGCCTGACTTTTTGGGGTCAGGCTCGGACTTTCTCAAAAAAGTCCGACTCGAGCCCGACTTGATACTATATACTAAATAATAAAAATATATTTTATTTAATAAAATAATATAAAATATTTCTTCTTTATTTTTCTTCTCTTTTTTTTCAAGTAATAGTGAGATGTTTATTATTTTTGAGTTTAACACTTTTTTATTGAATAAAAAAGAATTAAAATTTTGGCCAAAGAAAAAAAAAATATATTTTTAAAATTTTGGCCAAATCCGGACTCAAATCCGGGCTTAGACTTTATATGAGGGCCGGGCTCATGTTCAAGCTCAGGCTCGAAATCGGACACGAGTGTAATAAAGTCCGGCTAGAACCTGACCCGGCCCGGCACATTACTATGTCTAATAACCAAGTATTCTATTCGGTTCGGGTAGACTCCCCTTACTGTTACTGATCAAAAGATTCAGAACTAGTGGTTGTCATCCCTCTCTCGTAGAGTGCGAGAACATATTGCGAGGATGAGGGAGGGCAAATGAGAAAATGGAGATAAAATTATAGGAGGCACATGTCTTTTGGGTAGGTGCTTGTTGTAGCAGATGCGAGCGCACCGTACATCAAAATCTGCCAAACTTGTGCACATACCCTCCAAACAAATTCGTCAACAGGGGCCGTGATTTCAACGTCTGAATCAAGATCCGGCGTAAAACGCCGGAAAGTATCTGTCAACTGTTCTTTGACTTCCGGAAAAAAATTTCCCCAATTTTGTCAACATTGTTTGACTGATTCAAGTTTTCAAGTGTTTGTTGTTTTTCGGGGAAGATCGTGGTTCAAATTTCGACTAATCGCGGTTTCAATTCGAATACGAGCATTGCATGCGCTGCTTCTTTGTCGATTCTGGAGGTCTTGGATCAATTTAATGGTTGAAAAACAGTAAAAGGAGAAATAGACAGAAGATTGCTTGAATATTTGTCCTCTGTTAGGTTGCTCCTGATTATCCAATGTTTTCCTTTTGATAGGCCATGAAATCGTTGCGGCTAAAGGTGGCGATTTTCATCTGTTTATTTGCAACTTCTGGTGGGAGAGGTATGTGTCCTTTTCGTTGAATTCCGTTCTTTGCACCCGTGATCATGTTCCGACCTATCAGGCTAGCTCGCAGTTTTTGGAGGTTTCCAACGCTTCCTTAAATTAAATTTAGCAATAGCATAGGGATGGTATGCTCCATGGATTACTTTTGCAATTCTTAAATCCGTTCAACGACATTATGTTATATGAAACACTTGTTGCCATCGTAGTTCTCAGTAAGTATCGCTTGAAGCTTTGAATTTTCTATTGCGGAATGCTGACAAAGAGAAATTGGGATAACTCTGTTAAAGTCGGTAAAGTAGTCTGTATGAACCAAGGTTTTAAATGCGTGAAATTTTGGCACTTCATCCAGGATGAACGAAATGAAAATTCCTAAAGTTTCGTAAATTTGCCCGAAAGTTTCTGCTTTATACATTGTACTTGTTAAAAATTTCTGCCATTTTTAGATCTACATGTTTATATAACGGGGTTGAGTTTGCTAGTTGGGTTGTTTAGCGAGCTTTCCTAAACAACCCATGGATCTTACACATGGCAAATGATTTGGAGCCTGAAAGGAGTCTCTGACTCTGAGTTTCTCTCCTTGACCTTTCTTCATGGAATAAAATTTCTACAAACCATTCTTCATAGGTGAGTTTTATATTAAAAAAAATTAAAACTTTGGATGATCATATTAGACTATTTGTTATGAAAACCACCACCGATACAAGGTGGGTTATGTTGGCAGATATGGACTTTGGGATTGAATATGTGGCCAATCCATTGTATCCCTATTTGACAGTTTGTTTGGATCTGTTACAAGATCCCTCCATGTAGAAGAAATGAGTGACTTAACTATTTGGGTCAAGTAGGGAGATTCCCTACAATCACCTGTCTCATTTTTTGCCATGTGCAGGGATGATGTGGACAACCTGAGCCGCCTACCAAATAAGGGACTTTCTGATTGACTACCTGTTGTTCAGTTCTGTTCACATTAGTCCCATTCCCTACGTTTTTGTAAGTGTTTTGGGACAAGTAATATATTCTGTTGAAATAATATTTTCTGTTGAAAATTCGAATGTTAAGAGAGGACAGTGACAGGAACTTGTGTGGAAATTTTGAGCCCCAAACCAATTTGCCTCATGGAAGATTCCTTGGTCATTCAACCCTTGTCACTGTAATGGTTAAACTAGCAAACCAACTCCCAGGATCTGTTATATTTAAAAAGCTTTCAGATGATGTTCAAAATAGATTTTTTTTTGGTATACTATATGATTATTATTTACTCTATTAATTGACTAATTTTTTTTCTGTGCTGAAATACACCAAAAATTCAAATACATCTTGAAGCTTAATTGGAAATTTGGTAATTTAAATTTCACTTTCCTAAAGTGAAATTGAAATTTCACTAAATGAAATTTTGACGAAATTGAAATCCATGGTTTGGACATCTGCACAAGGTTTGGTAGCCAAAAGTACCAATAAAAAAGGTTTTGTAGCTAAAGGTACCTTTTAGGTGGTATGGATGAATTTTAACTGTTACTTATCAAAAAAAAAAAAAACTCCCGATTGTAGTGTCTGTCTAGGGAAGCATAGTTGGTCCATTCTGCATTATATATTGGTTGTTAAGATATTCTACTCTGATCTCATCCCACATGTACTGCATATAAGATTAGTTCCTACTTCCAAAATGAAAGAGAAAATAGTAAAGATCTACAAATAATTGACATGATATTTCTACCTGAATCTTCATCCTTTTTTTGATCAATAACCGACAATAATAATAATGTACACACATACATTCACCCCTTCGGGAGATAAGGACTCTTATATCTTAGTTTTTAATTTCTTACAACTGTGCCTAGACAATTGATTTCTTCTCACCCCTTGCTTGGCTAAAGCATCAGCCATGCCATTTGCTTTCCTTTTTATCAATTAAAATCTCACATCCATTCCTCTACTTAGCCATTTTAACTTCTTTACTTCATTTCAAGACCACAGAGCAGGCTCAACGTCCTGCAATCACCCAATCACCAACCTTGAATCTCCTTCAATAATTAGCTTGGTGATATTCATCTTCTTTGCCCTTTGTACTTGCTCTATAACTGCCATAATATCTGCCCTTAAGGAGTGCCGCTATATGGCCTTCTTCATTTCTGAAAATATGTCCTATTCTTGACGGGCCTGGATTCTAAATACTGCTACCACCAAAGTTAACCTTTCAGAAGCCCCCTTCAGATGGTATCCAGCTTCTGCTAATTGGTTTCTTACTGTCTTTCTTGTAGAAGTCCTAGCCACTTCTACAAGAAAGACCTTGTAGAAGTGGCCTTCTTCATTTCTGATAAGACCTCCTATTCTTGATGGGTCTGGATTCTCAATAT
The DNA here is from genome assembly GCF_000365185.1 of Nelumbo nucifera. The sequence goes on along the minus strand of NW_010729077.1, from coordinate 10,579,038 downwards.
TGCTACCATCAAAGTTAAGCTTTAAGAAGCCCTCTTCAGATGGCATCCAGCCTCTGCTAATTGGTATCTTACTGTCTTTCTTGTAGAAGTCCTTGCCACTTCTACAAGAAAGATCTTGTAGAAGTGGCCTTCTTCATTTCTGATAATACCTCCTATTTTTGATGGGCCTGGATTCTCAATACTGCTACCATCAAAGTTAAACTTTAAGAAGCCCTCTTCAGATGGTGTCCAGCATCTGCTTATTGGTGTTTTACTGTCTTTCCTGTAGAAGTCCTTGTCAGTTCCCTCCACATTTTGACTATATCATCTTTTGTGAGTGATGAGAAGCTATCCAAACTTTTCACCCAATATGCCACCTTGAAAGTGATGCATTCAACTATTGCTTCCAAATTCCTCTCCGTTTCCTTGAAAATTCATGTATTTCTTTCTTCCTAGAACTTAGAATAAGCCTTATCACAACTATATGGGATTGGCTACATGAATCCTGTTTTGCCATAATGTTCTGTTTAATGACATCCATTGTTAAATTATGAACGCTTAAATCAGTAACCAATATTAATTCACCATAGTTATTTGTTTTGATGGAAACTATCTTATTGTGAAGGTAGCTCTTTATTTTACGGTTATTGTTAAAATATGTAATTGCATCAGGAAAGGGAAAACATCTTACTCTTTGCAGGCTTTTGCAATATTTCATTGAACTTTTTGATATGTTGCAAACCTTTGCTCATTCAGTGGACAAAAGTTAATTATGTACATGAAAATTTGATCTCTTGAATTGCTGATATTTATTGAAAACTTTCTAATGATACCTTCCTTCATTGTTACAGAAGTAAATGTCCATCACAAGGACCATGTTCCTACCTACAATCACACTCTTGCCAAAATATTAGTGGAGTATTCTTCAGCGGTAAGTTTTTTCATGAATAAATCTCTAGAGTAAGTGCTGGAGCCTAAAGGAGAAATTCAATTATTCAGTTATATCATTTTTTAACTATTACAGATTGTTTCTTAATTACTAATTTTTTATCAACATGGTTTGGTAATCCAGTTTCAACGGTACCGCTTGGTAATTGCAACATTGTTTCTTGTTGTATTTACCAAGTTGAAGTTGCTTGATTAGTTGATTGAGTTGTGTAACATGCAGATGCTCACTGGGGGCTTAGTTCTTTATTTTGCAGGTTTACATTTCAAATCTCACAGAACTATTTACTTGGACATGCTCAAGATGTGATGACATGACAAAGGTACCATCACTTTTTATATCTAGCAAAATGTAAGAAGGAAGCCTTTTGATATCATTTCTGGTTACTTCCTAATCTATAAAGGGGTCTAGTATTTTTCCTCCCTAATGATTGTGCATATGATAAATTTTCTCCTAATTGACACAGGGATTTGAAATTATAGATCTGATTGTTGATGTGAAGCACTGTTTACAGGTAGTTCTTCTTGCAACATGTTATACTTCATGGTTATATAACCAGAAACCATATGGCTCCACCATGATATTGTTTTATCAAATGCTTCTTCATATTAGCCATCCCTGAATCTTTGATCTCACTGTAAGCTTCTTATCCAGGCATTTGTTGGGGTGGCACAGGATCTTAATGCAATTGTAATTGCATTTAGGGGCACTCAGGAACGCAGGTACTGATGTTCTGAGTACCTGCTTATTCTCTTCAATTGTCAACATATCCATCATTTAAATTGTTACAACTGATTGCCTTTTAGTTATAAGCATCACTTGCTCTTATAACTACATTATTAGCCCACTGATGATGCATGCATGGGGTTACTTAGTTTATACTTTTTGATCACTTGCTCTGTTACCAAATTAATGCATGACTGATGTCTCTGATACCAAACTGGTGTGCAACTTGAATGATCCAAGAATGAGCCTAGGAGGGTTAGGATGGTTTTAGGGGTTAGTTTAGGACTAAAGAGAGATTGGTTAGGTTAGAAAAAAGTCTAAATGCTTAAAATAAAAATGGAAACTAGGTCTTGGAGAGGAATTTTTCAATAAAGTTTTGTAGGTAGGATTAAAATGGTAGCCCTAGAGGGCAATCAAGTTTGGGATGGGTTGAAGTATGTATTGCATGTAGTCGAATAAGACTACAATCAGTCCTAGTTTTAGTGTTTAATTAACAAGACAAATTGAGCAAGAGGAAGAGGATAAGAGAAGAGAAGAGAGGAGGAGAAGAAGAGTTCGAAGGGGAGATTAGAAAAGGAGAGGATCTTAGATCTCCCGTCCCTCTCTTTACTATTTATATTAATTCTCAAGTAAAGATAAAAGGGTTGAAATACCCTTACTGCTTACATTGGCAAAAGATAAGACTGACTGAAATAACTACCAACTACCAACTAACAACTAACTACTGACTATAGTCATACGAGCACAGTAGTGGGGACCATTATCAGTGTTCTCTACATTGCACAAGAGGACGAAACTCTGCTTTGTGAAGAAAATCTGAAAACTATAGAATTTAGGGTTCTAGGTGGAATTTTGAGATTAGATTTGGAAGGATGAAAGGTTGTGAAGATCATAAGAGGTGTCCAATTATGTGAGCAATAGGAGATTGTTTGGCACCAAAGGCTAAGGTGGTATTCAGTTCATGGCTCTAAAAAACTGATGGCATGGTTAAAAAAGTTAACCAATTTATTTTTTCAGAAAATACTGCATTTGTTGAACCGGACAATAGAAAAGAGGCGATTCTGTTCATGGTTCATTTATGGGCATGTAAAATCAAACTCTAATGCCAGACTCCATAGATAACATGCATAAAATGTCCAAAGTACCCTTTCTATAAAAAATGGAAATATAAAAATTTGAATTAATTCCAGTGTTTACTCTTTTGCTCTTGCATTACTTTTACAAACTTGAAGACTGGGCATTCTAGATTTGTAATTCTTTAGTTGAAATGAGGACAAACATTCTTTGGGGGAAGAGATGGTCATCTGCTCCAGTATTTATCTTGTGGTAAACTGGTACCCTTAGTCCTTCACCATTAGAAGTAACATTCTACCTTTGGTGGTATCATTAGACACTTATAGATGATGATGATGATACCTAGGATTATTATTTATTCTACATTGTGATGTTGATCTTTTTTCCCCCTCTAAACTGTGAGCGCAGGCTCAATGGACATTGTACACAATTAGTTGCTTAGGGTAGGCTATGAAAATTTTAATAAATTGGTCAAGTTACCTAGCAAAATGGAACAAAAGATTTATACAAAAGAAAAGTTTTATCAAAAGTAACTAGTTGAATTTATTGTTATTTTTCTTTTCAGTTTTGCAAATGTTAAACTTATCTAGCATCTCGAACTTAAGAATTTTTTTTTTTTTTTTTTTTCTGGACTGACTTGATATCTGCAGCATACAGAATTGGATTGAGGACTTGTTCTGGAAACAACTAGATCTGAAATACCCAGGCACGCCTGATGCTATGGTATACAAGAGAAAAGAGTTTTACAAACAACATACATATAATAAAAGCGTCTACGTTGGTTGAGCCTTATTAGCTTTCATGCCATTTTGGATTCAGGTGCACCATGGATTTTATTCTGCTTACCATAACACAACAATACGACCTGGGGTTCTTCATGCTGTTAAAAGAGCCAAGAATTTTTTTGGGGACCTTGACATCATGGTGACAGGGCATTCGATGGGAGGGGCTATGGCCTCTTTTTGTGCACTTGATCTTGTGGTAGGTATTATATAACTCTTCTTTTATGTATGGTAATTATTTGTGAATTTATTTTCCTCATGTGCCAATATTTGTGCACATACATGCATTTGTGTGTGAGAGAAATTTCTTGGGTGAGTGGTGGGGCAGGCAAAGATGGCATGCATACAGAGAATTTTATGACCAACCTTATTTTCCTTCTGCTGTTTTTGGTATATGTTATAGTTATACATGTCGGTTGGGGCAGGGGTTTTGTGTTTGTGCTTCCTATGTTATTCTTTTTGTTTATTTTTATTTTTTTTTATTTTGTGTGTATTGGGAAGTATTTGATGTTTTGCATGGATCATTTTTGTTATTCTTTAGCAATATTCATGCCTTATTTGAGCTTAAGGCATGGGAAATTTGAATTTCCTGTGATTTCAAGTTGGGAGTTCTACATTTTGTGACAATAAAAGTTAAAATGAAATTAAAAAGTAAGCTTCATTTGTTCTAAATCAGTAATTTTGTAAAGTTGTAAATGCAAAAGTACCACCTTCTCTTTCACAATCACCGGTGAAACTTAGGTGTGGACATCCCTTTTGCTTTCTTCATGTGACACTTTAGAGAAAAAAACATTGCCCTTTTGTTCCTTTCTAATTCTAATATGCTTATGGTGTAGTATAATAGTTGGCAACACAGTGCCCTTTTAATGGGATTGATATTTCAATGTATGAGGCAGAGTTATCTTTCTTATCTGAACTTAATTCATTAATTGTTTCTTGAATTGCCTTATGTTTTCTTGTTGGATTACCAGTTTCCGATACCCTGAAGTTATCATTGTAGTAATTGTTTTTCTTTAATTATTTTGCAGGTTAATTATGGAACACATAACGTCCAGGTTATGACATTCGGACAACCCCGTACAGGCAATGCAGCTTTTGTATCTTACTTCAAAAAACATGTGCCAAATACAATTCGTGTCACGCATGGACATGATATTGTGCCTCATTTGCCTCCATACTATAGTTATTTTCCACAGAAGACGTACCAACACTTCCCAAGAGAGGTAACATGAATACATGATTCTATGAAATCTATTGTTTTAGTCACCTTTTTCTACACGTGAAACTACAATAAACTATATCTATGTCTGTATAAATATTACAATATGATCTCATTCTGCCTTAAGAAGTTTATAAATTTCACTTTGGACTTTTCTTGCTGTATTTACCAGTTTATTGGATTTTGTTTCATATTATTCTAATGGTTACTTCAAATAAGGATGGTGGTTCAAAAAGAAGTTGAGATTCGTAAGAAACAATGCTTTAAAATGCGGAGGCGTGACGCGAGGCGTTCCACTACCTAGAGGCGTGAGGCGTAGAACGCAAGAGGCGTAAGCCTCCCAAACACCCTCCTTAAGAGGGGGGGGGGGGTTAGGAGGAGGATGAAGAGGAAGGGGTGATCTCATTCTTTCTTTATTTTTAATAAAAATCTTTTATATTAAGAAGAATAAAGATGCATAACATTAATTGAAAGGGGGGGGGGGTGTCTTGTTGAAGTGGAGGCGAGCTCGCTTCGCTCACTCGCTGGAGCTCCCCTTATCTTTTCTTCTCTTCCCTTTTCTTTTCTTTCCTTTTCTCTCTTTTTTTTTCTTCTCTTTCTTTTCTTTTCTTTTCCTTTCCTTTTTTTCTTTTTTCTTTTTATTTTCCTATCTTTTTATATAAGATGTGCATGAGGCGCATGAGCACGCCTCATGAAAGAAGCGCATGAGGCATACGCCTCTTGCACCTGAGGCGTATGCCTCAGAGGTGTCAACACCTCTGGCATACACCTCAGGGCGTTTTCGGAGTGCCTCGCCTGGAGGCGCCTCCAGGCGTATGCCTTTCACACCTTTTAGAACACTGGTAAGAAATTGGGATTGTTCTTTTTGGGAAGAGAAGAAAATTCAAGTGTTTATGGACCTGGAAGAAAAAGGTAAGAGGTAGTGCTATCAAATTAGTCTGACAAAGATTTTGGTTTCAATGTTTTACAGGCTGGCATGGGTAGGTGATGTCCTTAGTCAAGTGATGCCATACCTGAAATTAGATTTATTGCAAAATTAGGTTGTTTGGAAATTTTTAGTTGCTTTGATGTGATTCTGGCTTTAGAGGTGATTGTCTGCAGTTTTATAGCAGTTGTTTGGTGGTCTCTATTGCTGGTGTACAGTTTGGGTAGTAGTTTTTAATGTTGTATGTTGGTTCTGAAGAGCAAAATATGTCATTGTTGTGTTTTATGGTATTTAGCACTGTTGGATTTGGTTTGTGGGGTACAATTTGTCAGACTTAGAGTGGACAGAAAACAGGAAAGCTCATTGAGCAATAGTTCTAGTGGTTAATCACTGGGACCCAGAAATCTCACTGGGTCACCAGCATGGTTCAAATTATCGATATACCTCTGTGCATCGGCAGAGGCGTTTGATGCACTTTTCTTTTAGTTTTTTTTTTCAAATTTCAGTTTTTAGTATGATTTTATATGTATTATTTAATAAAAAAGGGGTTCCCGAATACACCTTTAAACAGGTGTAATGGGCATCCAAAGATACGATACAATATGCCCGATATGGGGCATATACCGGATTGATATTTTGAACATTGGTCAGCAGTTCAACAATCAGTCGGTGTCTGACAATGCTGATGGATTGAGGTTGTAGGGGTGCAGGAAGTTTTATTTATCCACCTTCCTGGGTTATTCATCACCTGCTCTTGTGTTTTTATTTTTATTTTTATAAATTTTGTATTATCAGAAAAATATTTCCTTATTGGTTGAGTTCTTATAGAATATTGACACAGTCAAGGTAGAAATAAATTGACACTGTGCAAAAGACAAACATTGAATTATGGATCAAGAGATCCTGCAGGCATGCATCTTGAAAAGATATATCCTACAAGAATAGGGCCTTTTGACTTGCATCAAGCACAACTGTATATCTGACTGGCAGTAATATCCATATTTTGATTTCTGTTTATCAGTAATATCCATATTTTATCTCCCAAATGTAGGTTTGGCTTTACAACATTGGGTGGGGAAGCCTGGTGTATACAGTTGAGAAGGTTTGCGATGGTTCCGGGGAAGATCCAACTTGTAGCAGGTATTCTTCTTTTTGTCCTTGCAATTTTTTCCAACAGAGTTTGGTATGGGCTCGTCTAGTTGTTAATTTCCTTCATCATTTTCTTTGCAGATCTGTTTCTGGGAACAGCATCACAGATCACTTGGAGTATTTTGGTATCGAGTTACAGGCGGAGACATGGGATTCTTGCAGAATTGTGCTGGATCATGATATGTCGAGCTATAGTACAACCGATCTTAGTGGAAACATTGTTTTATCAAGGACTCCTATCGCTTCAGTTTTAGAGCTCAATACCCAAAAGCGAAAAGGTGGAATCTCTGTTTTGTGATATTTGGAGGGATGCAAAAAAGTAGAGCAGGGTTTTCTTGTTCAAAAGAGCTCATGAAGATTCTTGCAGTGGGAACTGGGGTCGTCAAAAGAGTCTGTATATAATTGTTGTTAGGCTATGTACATTTTCACCCTTCTTTATCAACAAGAATCAGATTTTTGGGTGCAATTCGTTTTCCATTTTATTTATTTACTGAACTAGTGAAAGTAGTGATGTGAGATGAGGTCCACTGTATTTTGTCCATTTAGGTTCGATTATTGTAAAAAAAAAAGTAGAGAACGCACGCATCCCGACGTTTTTTTTTTGGGTTGGATTGGGTTGCCAATGTTTTAACCCTAACTCAATTCAACCTTTCATGTTTGGGTTTGATCTAAACCTGGTCTAAGTTGACTGCTTGAGACCAATAACTATCTCTGTTGACACAAAATTTCATTCATTTGATTAACACAAAATATGAAGATAAATTATTAAATGAATTTTGTAATAAAGAAAAATACAATGGGAGGAAATTTGGGCTGTCAATGGTCGGGCCTGACCTGATGGACCAAAACTGGTTGGGTTGGTTCCGGGTCCTGAAATAGGGTTTCGATTATTATCAGTTCGTAATTGATTCCACTTAGTGTCAAACTGTTTCAGTCCTCAACATTTCATGTCGGGTCGATTGCGAGGGTCACTAATGTATTTCTTGTGATTTCCGAAGTGTTGATGTAAATTTACTTTTTAAAGAGTTTGTATAGATTTCTTCATGACCCCAAACTTTCACTTTGCAACTTTGCATAAATACCGTTATACCCCTTGGCCATTGAGACCCACAATGGCTTCCATATAGCAAGGTAATATAATCTAATATTCATGATTTATTATGGTCAAATGACTCAAATCAGAAAAAAACATGTAGGGGATGGCCCAAACTCCAAATCCAAGTAGAGGGGTGTCTGTCTGCAATTTTTGTAATCTGAAACTGACACCCATAATGATCTTGAGATCGTGTAAATTAATTGTCATAATCAATAAAGTAACTAACATTGATTTCAATCCAAAACATAGCTTGAATTTAAAATATTAATATTTTAAAGTTATGAATTTCTGAAAATTTTGAAGTTACGAATTGTCATAATCAATAAAGTAACTAACATGCAAATTAATTTCTGAAGCCCACAATTTTGCCCTCATCTTGCGTGATCTGCCTACCATTGAGGAGATTCTAAATTCATCATAGACTGTCTACTTCAAAAGGTGAATCCTTATGCTGTGTTTGGTTTGAAGGAAAAAGTGGGAAAGGAAAGATGAGAAAACTTTTACAAACCTTGTATGGGTTTCTCTACCTTTTCCTTCCTTTCCTTATCTTTTCCTTCAAACCAAAATAGCCTTAAGTAACATTATCGAGAGTGTCATTGTTTGGCATGCAGATGAATCATAATATCAGGTATTGTCATGTTTATTGTGAAGCAATTAAACATGATACGCCC
>NW_010729077.1:10532568-10570461 GCF_000365185.1 Nelumbo nucifera | reverse complement strand
GGCTTGTGTAGCTCATTCCGTTTTATAAAAAAAAAGGACCCCCCGGGCTTGTGTAGCTCCTTCTGTTTTATCAAAAAAAATAAATAAATAGGACCCCCTGGCTTGTGTAGCTCCTTCTGTTTTATCAAAAAAAAAGAAAAAGAAGAAGAAAAGATCTCACTGCAGAATATATCCAACTTTAAAGCTATGTTTGTTTTGAAGGAAAAAGTAGGGAAAGGTAGGGAAACCTTTACAAATCTTGTATAAGTTTCCCTACCTTTCCCTACATTTTCCTTCAAACAAAACATAGACTAAAGGAAAATAGAAAAAAAAAGAATTCTCTATATAATTATTGGTCTTGTGCAATCTACATTGATCTCATGCATTTTACTTGTTAGTTGACTTGGTTCCCTGTTTCAACCACACAAAACTCCAACATGCAACCTATTTTATTCGGCTTCACAGTTAATGAAATAAATCTGTGAATCATGCTATGTGGCCTTATCATTCTCTCTTTTCACTGCTTGAAGTAGTTGGTAGCTCAACCATTTTCTGTACAGAACAGACAGGAAGTCCATCAGGTTCGACATTGGTTTATGCTTTATATATATATATGCATATATGTGCATCATAGTACCAGTATGATGTGGACGCGTATTGGGAGTAGCAGCAGCAATGATCCGGTGTTCTCATCCTATCCAATTTGGCAGCAACAGTCTTATCCATTCAGCAGATTAGATTAGACTATCTTGTTATCTTATCTTATTAAGTTAGTAGATTAGATTATCTTATCTTATTAGACTAGGATTAAGAGAGACTTATCTTATCTTATCGGTCTTATTTTATCAAGATAGAGTTGGAGGTCTCCCTATTCAGCAAGGAGTCTCCCTAAGAGAAGGACTCTTGTAATCTCCTATTTAAGGAGCCATGATCTCTTGGACAAATCACCCCTTAGGTCGCCACGATAGGGTCTGCATGAAAAGGGAGGGGCAAGGGGAAACTCGAGGTTCTCCCCGTGGACCGACCCGTGACGAGATCCTACGCCCGAGCCCATAACACAGTACTACAAAAGCACCTTATGGCTGCAGATATTGCATACATGAATGTCACATTTACAATCTCATACGCAACACTTACAGATTATAGTGTTTTTGTAGTACCAATTTGATGAAATATATTTCTGTTCCCTAGAATTTGCAAGTTAGTAGTATACCATCACATCTTTTGAAAATGCCTTCTCTTGCAAATGACCTGCATACATAGAAAACTCTTGTTCCGCAACCTGTCAAGGACAAAACAAATCACCAATTCTGTAAGAGCATGAATTCAGATTATCTGATTATACGGTGTATAACATACACCAATATAATCGGCAAAGAAAATGATGCCAAATAACTAAATAACCTTTAGTAGCTTTTGTTCACTGCTAGAATGTAAGTAGCAGGAAGCTCTGTTTTTCTCCTGTTTCAACTTTCAAGCATTCATCCACCTAGGAATCATTTCAGTTATAAAAACCAAAAGATCATTAACTTGACACCTGGCATAGTAAACTGACTTTAGACCAAGGAATAGCATGTATACATAAGAAAGAAAGAAAGAAAGAAGAGTTACCTTGAGCATGTAGTCTGAGTGAGGATAGACTGTAACCGATTTAGAGGCCTTTATGGAATAATACACATCAGTCTCTTTAAGCAAGCCTACTTCGAAGTCCTCATAATATTTCATAGATCCCATTCCCATCTCCGCATGCATATCCAAAACATCCAAAGCAGTGCCTGGTTAATATTCCTTGCTTCAAGCTCTTCACCAATCTAAGGGACTAAGATAACTGTTATTCTTGAGCTTGACTAGGAAGTGAAGATTGCCAACATGTTGACATAGTCTGTTATCATTCATCAACATACCATAGACATTACAGCATCCCTTAGTTGTTCATTCACTTCATTGTAGACCTAAAGACCATATAAGAATTGGATATATATAGTTTGAAATAAGTCAAATAATGTTCTAGAGTTTGGGAAATGGAATAACGAATCCACTTATCTGTGAAGTTTGACCTAAAGAAGTAATGAAATGGCAAGTATTAGGGAAGGACATGAGTGCAGTTCTGTCAAGTGGGGGAAGCTTCCTTATAGGAATGAACTAATGAAGTATCGTTGAAGATAATGAAAGAACTTCCAAAGCCATCTAACCATAACTTTGTGATTTGACCACCTCCTCACAAATTCTTTTAACAAGACTTCACCCCTCTTTTCTCTTAAAAGATAGTATGACCTGATAGAAAAACCATCAAACATGAAACATTGTGTTGGAAAAAAATAGTGGTGGAGTAAATGAAATCCTTTTTAATTTCACTCTCTCTCTCTCTCTTCCCCCCCCCCCCCCCAAAAAAAAAAAAAAAAAAAATCTAAGGGGGAAGAAAAAAAAGAAAGTCTCTTATTATTTCTATCAAATTCACGGGGCTAGGCTACTACCTCTGACCTTCCTAGTTGCTGCTTGAGTGTGGGTTTAAGGGTTTAGACTTTAGAGGATGAAAAATAATAGAATATCTATCAGCTTAGAAGGGCTTAGGATAAATTCATAAATATTATGTTTCATTTTTACTACGTAACCACTTGGTACTTTCCCTTTGGAAACATTACTTCTTATCAAATGGTATTCCTCTATGGAAGGAAAGAAAAACGAAGATGTCATGCACAGACCTTGGAATTGAGGTATTCTTTGAATGTCTCCTTGAATTTGTCATACATTTGCTGGGAATAGTCAGGGGGGTTCTGGAGAACAAGCATCGTAAACGGTTCTGCGGAGGTGAGCTAAAGGTATACAAATCTACACATGATGCAATATCATTGAAGCTATGCAAAAAAGATGCAGAAATGCAAACCAATCACAGGTGCTAGGTTAAGAAAATACAGAAATTGAAGCAAGTGACGAGTCTTGAAACTAGAGAAATAAATCCAGAACAAATAGGAGCATTAGGATACGTGGAATACCGCATATAATCATCAGAAGATAAACCCTGGATCAGAGATTTTCCCTCTAGTCCATTGGTGATCCTGTCACAAGCCTCTTGTAAGATCACCCAATATTGTTCGAAAGTGGGAGGAGCCTTCCGAAACTTGTATTGTTCTGCAGCCATTTCGACGCCTCCGGATCTCTCTGCTACAAAATCCACGAAAATCGAAACACAATCAGTATCAAACAAAGTCGAATTCCTTCGGGGTGCTTCAGGAATTGCAGAAAAGCGCGAAAAGCTGCAGAAAAACAGATGTTCGTGTTGTGTGAACTCGTCCAGGAACTCGCAGGCTTCTTGGTTTCGTTCATATCTGCTGCATCGCAGAACCTGCGTATCTTGTGCTCCACTGCCATCGAATTTGTGCTATCTGCTATGTAACTGACAGATGGGGGTTGGGGCCCACGACCTATCCGAAATGTTGCATCAAGAAAAAGATGCGCAGAATATTGTTATGGAGGCTGTTGCATCGAATATCTGCCACATCAATTTGGAAGTTGGAACAGTAAAACCTTTGACTTGACTTGAGAATTCTGCAGCTGGCTTCTCCGCCAAATTTGTTGACGGGTGAGTTCCGGTTCGGATATGCTTGTAACGAATTCGGCCAAACGGGATTTGGAATTCGGCGCAGGCCTTCAGCCGTGCATCGAGAATATCTCTCCATCAATAAAATGAGATATTCCCGATGCACGGTTTCGAAGGCTGTGAGGAAGGTGTGAAAGATGAATTTTGTGAGAACTGAGAATGAAGCATGTCAAACCAACGCCAAACATGAAGCATGTAGAGATCTTGCCACCTGTCAACAATATGCTAAAAACCTATCCTATACTTCGGTAGCTTCTGGCTTTTTAAGGTGGGCCCCACATAAAACTGTCTATAAGATGTATTTGGTGGAACGGGATGTGCTCCTCACCCATGAACGGGTTTAGCTGCCAGTCAGTCATTTTAATGGCTGCCCACTTCAAGTCTTCAACCTCTTTTAGTGGCTTATCCAGAAAGCTTTAAAGCAACTGAATCAGCTTAACTGAATCTTTAGCCCAGTCCTTCAACAGCAACTTCTGGCTTAGCTGAATCTTTAGCCCAGCCCTTCGATAGCAGCTTCTGCCTTTCTAAGATAGACTCACATGGAGAGTCCAAATCAGCTGATGGCTTTGCTTCTGTTTCGTCCTTTGCTAATTGGCTCGGTTTAGGGTGGTACCCCTCTTCCCCTGTAATTGAATTTACAAGGAAAGCTCCTGGTCAGGGAACTATAAAGATCAACGCGGATGAGAGTTTTTTTTGGAAGCTGGAAAGGCGAGTTTTGTAGGGTTGTAAATGGATCGGATCGGATATAGGTATATCTAAATTTGATTTGATTCATATTTTAATCGAATTCGGATTATGACTGAATATTAAATAGTATAAATAAATTAGACTAAAAATGACCAGAATATTCTATATTATTAATAAGATGAGATAAAAATGACTTTAACTTTATAGGTTATGGACATAATGAATTGAAACTTACTTGTCTAAAATTTGAACATATGACAATTTCGTGAAAATACATCATTAAGACAAACTTTAATCACACATGTAATATGTATATATCGAATTGAATCGGATTCGGATCACCCTTAATAACATCGAATTCGAATTCAAAATCGGATACTGTTTGCAGCCCTAGGGTTTTGGTCGTTTTGGAGTCATTGCGAGGGAGTCCTCGGGTAGAGCATATCTTTCAAGGGCTAAAGCTGCTGCATCTTTTGAAAGCTGCCCACTTCATTTTGGAAAGTGACTGTAGTAACCTGATTCAAGCCAACTCCCGTGGAAAAATTTCTCTTGTGCAAGATGCTCAGTTCCTATTCATGATATTGTAAATCGATCTGAAGACAGAAATATTAGGCCTTTTTTTGTTAGTGATAGTAGACCTGTTCATGGGTTGGGCTCGGGTTTAGTTTTTGCCAAATTTTAAAGGAGGCCCGGCCTGAAGCCCGAGTCTGATACAGTGAAAGTCAGGCCCAAAGCCTGGCCTATGAACAGGTCTAGCTAGTAGGTCGGGGGAATGGTATAGCCCACAAATTGGCCAGGATGGGTATCTCTAGATCTGGTTGTTTTGTCCTGGATTGTCCAACGTGGATCTAGGAGCTGGCTGACCTGGATAGTGTTTCTGTACCTAGTTCTTCTTTTATACAAGTATATTTTTTTTTTACCAAAAAAAAGATCAGCTGTATCAATCAGTTTTTTAAACTTCAGCCTCTTTGAATAGCTTATTTGAAGACTTGAGTCTTTCAAACAACAGAACCAACTTAGGGGGTATTCTTTTTTTGGATTTTGAGAGGGAGGAAAGTTGGTCAATGGGATTTTGGTTCCCATTGACCAAGAATCCCATGTTCATTTTTCAGATTAATGTGATGACTGACCAATGGGTCCGGATGTAGTAGGCACATTGGGTAAACACAATGGGTGAGCATGTAATAGTTGTGTGACACGTGTCCCAGTTAATGCGCCTTTCATTCAAATGTTTTTGCTCCATTAGACATAGATTGTCCATTATTTTATTATCTTTGTCAAAATAATTAAAAATAAAAAACAATGAAAAAGGAAAACATAAATGAATCCCAACTCCCAACACGTTTAGGTTTTCCTTTTTCATTGTTTTTTTTATTTTTACTTATTTTGACAAAGGTAATAAAATAATGGATAATTTCTTTCTAATGGAGCCAAAACATTTGGATGAAAGGCGCATTAACTAGGACGTGCATCACACAACTATTACATGCTCGCTCATTGTGCTTACCTAACATACCTACTACATCCGAACCCGTATCACTTACCCAGGTAAATGATACCCATCTCCTAGGTGGGTAAATAATTTTCTCACCTAGGAGGAAGGTTGCTAACATTTGAATGGGACAAAAATGCCCCTTTTAATAATGGATTTTTATGACTAAAAAATGGTCATTACATTATTTACCTGAGAAATAAAAGAATATGGGTAAATGCACTTACCCAGGTAAGTGTTTTCTAGGAAAAAACTTACCCAAGTAATTGCATTTACCCGGGTAAGTAACTTACCGAAAAACGAACGGGGCCTAGTTGTATCTGGCCCTCCCCAAATGCACAAGCACTTGTTGCTTCTCTTAGGTGAAAGTGCAAAATGATTATTTATTTTACCAAAACAATTAAAACAAAATAAATAATTGAAATGTTAATTTGAAATAAAGAAAATAAAATAAAAATAAAATAGGCAATACAAAATAGGGCATGCGACTATTTTGTAGAAATATAACAAAAAAAAAGTAGGAAACTCTAGAAAGCATAGGAATTACAACCACAAAAAAACGAAAGAAAAAGAGAGAAATAAAACAAAATACAAAAAATAGACCTTGCAGAAAATATAACAAAAAAGATAAAATGCAGAAAAACCACTATTTAGAAAACTAGACTGGATTGGTTGGTTGGACCAATTGAACGTGATCTAAGCCCTACTGTTTGATCATATCCCTGAAATCATAAAAAACCAAACAAAACCATTGACCTAGCAAGTCCAACTTGAAAATTGGTGAACTAGTCCCGGTTTTAGTAAATTAGTCGTAATTCTTTAATTTTCTAAACATAAATGCAAACTTTTGAAGGCCATAACTTTCTGATTAGGGTGATTTTTGCAAAAAAAAAAGTCTCTTTTGCCTCAGAACTTACAAAAAGTGAAACTAAAATAAAATATATGTTATAACAAAATATAATAATATATTTTAAATATATGTATTTAATTAATATTATTGTGTATATATGATATAATTGTGTGTATATTAACACAGTTCAACCCTGGTTGTACCTATGACCTGTGAACCTCTCCCTTTTTTAGGTCAATCCGTCAATGCTTGATCTAGTTTTGTGAACATTGGAAAAAAGCAGGAAATTACAGTAAACAATAAATATTAGGAAAAAGTAAAGGACAACAATATATAGAAAATTGCAAACAAAGAAAGAGAGAAAAGCATAAGAAGACAAATCCAAATATCCAATAGAATACAAAACTTTGCATATGCATCTTTGTAATTTTATATTCATCACCAAAGAGACAAAGTGTTAGAGTCCGAAAGTTCAGGGTGGGTCTTTGTCACAAATGAAGGTTCCGGGGGCTAAGTTCCACTACCCCAAGCCAAGGGAAGTAGAGGGGGTGCCTTAGTAATATGAAAACTATAAGTGAGTCTCTGTAATTATGTGAAACTATAAGGTGTACCTTAGTAAAATACATCCTATACCTTAGGTATGTACTAAGTGGGGAGAAGAAGATTGTCCATTATACACTATTAAGTCTTCCCTTTTTTTTTTTGGATCTTCTCCTTGTGAGGTTATTAGGAAAGAAGAGTTTAATCATCAGTACCTTTATCAATAAAGCTGACTTTGATAGATTGTGTTGAAGATGCTTTCATTGCACATGATTTTGGTACATTGTACTAACTAAAGTTCTAGGAGTGAAGCAATTGATGAATCCATTAATAAGAGCAGCTTCATCACAGACAGAGGGTGTTAATGTTGCAAGGGAAATGGATGGAGGTTTGGCTTCTCACCATGAATAGGTGCTCCTGAGGTTTGGCTTCACTTCATCGATCATTTTTTTTATATCTAACCCAATCTTTTTCTCCTTAATACAATTTTTATTTTCACCTTTCAAAAAATAGTTGTATTTATTTTTTTCTGAAATGTCATAGGAATTGCAAAATTTATAAAGGTATTTGCCATTGTTGGAAAATATGGCATTTCGTGTGGAATTAGTTAACAACAATCAACAGATGGTTCAGTGGACTTTTTCTTGGTAAAAACTGCACTTCATTAAGACAAGACAACAACAACCAGAAACAGAACAGACCAGAAAACAAGAACTAACAAGTGAAACTGTAAGAGTTTAAGCGAGGGAAAATAACTTTCTGAATTGATGATTTGTTTATGACTATACAGAGTATTTATACTTGTTTACATTGATATAGCAAATCATACATGTGTCAGTGTACAGTATAATACAAGTAAATTGGTTGAAAGCTTATCTCTGTTGAGGTGGAGTTGAACTAGAGTCCTTCCCTAATACATTGTTTGACTCAGATGAAGTAGATGTGCACAAGGTATGGGAGTCATGCTTATAATATATTAAATTTATCGATTATAAACTTTACATAATTATACATAATATCTATATGTATACATAATTATATTACATATAGATAAAACAATAATATTTGATTGGATTTTGATTTCAATCAAACTGAATGGGGTTAATTTGCATCCATCCTGATTATTAATCGAATGAAAGTTCTAATATCCAAATTTAGGATAATCAAATTCATAGTCTATTGATAGTCCTAGTGGGCAAGGCCCAAGCTAAGCAACCCCTGAGCTTGACTTGGAAGTTACATATATGGTAAATATTATTATAATATTTAGATAACAAATTTTATAATAACATATAGATAGAATTTTTTATTTATTTTTATAAAAGACAAAATTAAATAAAAAGATCATAGTTTTGTAATTAACACAAGCAAGTGTGTCCCTATCTTGGGTCTAGACAAATATTATTATGCTTGGGGTGTGGGTCAGGTTGGGCCAAACAACTTTAAAAACTGTTAATACATTATCAAAACCTGGCCTAGGATCTTTTATTTTTTTGGTTCATTGGGCTACACAATGGGAGTAGTCCATCCATCGTCCCTCAGATTCAATATTATTAATATTTATCTAAAAATAGTTTAAAATCCAAAAATAATACATGCATAGGTTGTACTTGGTATGGTTCGGTCCAATTACAAAAGTCGTATTGTTCTTAGGGGTGCAACTTGGGCAGGTTGGGTCAAGTTGAGGATCAATCCAAGTCAAACCTGTATTCTTAAACCTTTGAACTCAGGCTTTGATTAATTTAATTATGACTATAACATAATTTTTTATATTTACTACTATTTAAGTATTTTAAATATTTAAGTGATATTTACAAAAAAATGTAACATTTAATCATTAATAAAGTAAAATAAACAAAAGAGAACATTAATATATAATATGGAAAAAATTATTTTATTAAGTAATTAGCAATAATTTATTGTTTTTAAATTTGTTAAAATTTATTAATATTATTAATTCAAATTACTAAATTATTTTTGTAACAATTTACTAAAATAAATATTAATTATTTTAAAGAACATTGCACTTGTTCCTTATAATAGTTATCAGTTTTTGTTGTTTCACTTTCCCTTGACAAATCTTGTGCATTGCAAGGGTCCCTGTTAGAAAAAAACATAATTAAAAATAATTGAAAAATATACACTAGTGGAAGGGCTTAAACCATTGACTTTGTGGTTAATAATCACACTCTAACCAACTGAGCTACCCCAGCATATGAATTACAAATTATTAGCTAAGATAATTAAATTTATTTTCCAAAAATAGAAACAATTGCCAAGTCAACAAAAATGATATTGTTTTGATTGATGTAATTGTGGTTTTTATTTTGAAAAACAAAAGCATACATACTTCCTATTTCAAAATAATTTCAATACGAGCCTCCAAATTTAGGGTATAGTTGTAATTGTTTGATTTTTTTTTTTTGTATTTGTGTAAACAAGTAGCCAAAGATATCAAAGCTTGGAAATTGAGATTATTGGTAATATGATTAATGGATTAATTACTAGATTTCATTGCTTTATCCACTTTAGGACATATTTGATCAAGAGATGAAAATAAAAAGCAAAGTTTATTTGAGGATTATTATTATTATTATTATTTGCTTAAAAAAATGCTTCAAAGTTATTAGCTCAATCCAATAAAAGCTAATCTTGTACCTTCATCATATTCACTAATTTTAACGTGTTTTCTCTTTAGTTTGTCCTTGAATATTCCAAATAATCGTGTTTCAAAATAGTGTAGTAAAACTAGTTCATAAATTGCTAGGTCCACTAACAATTTAGGTAACTATTTGTTCCTACTATAAATAAAATTGTGGCTTCCAATCCCCTTTTCAAATGTTGGGGTAAAATGAATTGATGTGAGCTCAAGGCATCCATTTTGATATAAATGGGTGGAAACAAAGCTTTGGCCATTGAAGGGTCGATAATTGTTATTTTTCCCAAACATGAAGCAATTGCATCCATTTGCCAATGAAACAAACTGAGCCTAAGCATAAACTTATGCAATAAATTAATTACATTTTGCATACTATTAATGTGTAGGAAAATCAACTAAGATTCAAAACAATTTATAAGGGATAAAATCATGCAGTAAATTCATTACATTTTACATCACATGAATCACATCATCGTCTGCTTGCTAACTTGTCTACAATGTTATGTCCATTGATTGTGGTTGGGGTAGTAAGGGCTACTCTTGCATAAGATTCACACCATCATCCTCTTTTTCTTCAATGCCTCAATTGGGATTAACTGGATAGCCTTATTGTTCATAGCTAAGAGATTTTTCAATCATTTCCTCCAGTTTCGTCTCCCCCTTTGGCAACACCATTGCATTTTCAATGTCATTGGGACCTTGTTGATGATAAATTTCTTGTTGTAAAAGTGGGAATTCAAATGCGTCATTGATATTCTATTAGTCCCAACCATGATTCATCCTCCCCTTTGTCATTCTATATCATCATCTTCTTTCTTATTCTCTTTAATCCTACAAAGGAACCATATTTGGATCTTGCTACATACTTGTTCATCATCTTTTCTAAGGCTGAACTCATGCATAATCCAGTTAGGTATTCTTCTTGTATTTTAGCGGTAAAACACAAGACTCTTTTTTTATTCCACGATCTTCTTTTTTTATAAAAAAAAAAAATTATTACCGTGGGTAGCCTTTCACAACCTCCTTTACCAACAGAAGTTACTACATGATTTTGTCTTTATCCATTTTGTGATTTCTTCTCTCTTGGAACAAAGTAATATATTTTATTTATAAACCACCATAAGTAGCAACCAATGTAAATGTATAAATTAATTAAAAACCAATAACACCAAGAACATATATGAAGTTGATTAAGGGTACGCTTGATTTTGGTTCATTTTGGTTCAAACAATTTTGTTATTTAAATAATATTTAGAATATGATTTAGTTATTAATTTTTTATATTAATTTTTTTTAAAACCTAGCTATTTAAAATGTTATTTAGTTATTTAAATAATTTTATAATTTAAAATTTTAAAAGATTAATTGTTTATGAAATTGAATAATCCGTAAAATTATAATTTATATTGAAAAGTTTTTTAAATATTAATTAGTTATTTAATAAGTTTTTTAAATAAGTTTTAAAATATTAATTATTTTGTTATAATTTAATGTTTAAAATAATTAATAATTATTTATGTTTTATATATTACTTATGATAATTTTTTTACAATACAAAAATATCAAAATTAGTGAAAGACACTTGAACTTAGAAAAAATTTCATCTAGTATAATAAGCATTGGCAAAAGCCTCATCCAAAGAAGATGCTTTTGTAAATGAATAAGCTAACAAATTAGAAATAAATAAGTGATAAGTAATCACCAAAATCATGATAAACATATGGGAAAATAATATCAAGAATGTTACTCACTCTAAACATGCAAGATTTCAGATTTAGGTATGCCCATTAAGAAAAAAATATTTCTTGTAAATCATCGTACCTTATGATAATTTGTTTTTTAGTTGTTAATAAAGCACACCAAAGCAAGATGAATGTAGATAAAGGAAGAGAATATCAAATTGATGTAGATTTAAGGGTCTGTTTAGTTTGTAGCTAGTCAGAATGAAAATCCATTGAAATCAGAACTGTAATGGTCTATTCTCATAGTTTGTTTAGTTTAGACATGAATTGAAATGGGGATTGAAATAAGCTGGAATGAGATTTCATTTCCAAGGGAGGTGGAGGAATGAGATTTCTCTCATTTTATATTGTTCTAGTTGTAGTAGCTTCTATTGTTGTTGTTGTTGTTGTTGTTGTTCTTCTTCTTCTTCTTCTTCAATGCCTCCATTGGGATTAATTGGATAACCTTATTGATCATATCAAAGAGATTTTTCAATTATTTCCACCAATTCATTCATTTCCCCGTCCCCCTTTAGCAACACCACTGCATATGCAATGTCATTGTAACCTTGTTGATCTTCCATTATTATTTCTTGTTGGTGATAATTTCCTTGTTTTGAAAGTGGGAATGCAAATGCATCATTGATATTCTGGTAGTCCGCAACCATGATTCATCATTCTCTTTGTCATTCTATATCATCATTTGCTTTCTTGTTCTCTTTAATCCTACAAAAGACCCACAATTGGATATTACTACCTGCTTGTTCATCATCTTTTGTAAGGCTGAATTCATGCATAATCCAGTTGGGTATTCTTGTAGCGGTAAAACACATGACTCTTTTTGTATTCCACGATCCTCTTTTCTTTATAAGAAATCTTCTTATTACCGTGAGTAGTCTTCTACCAACCTCCTTTTTCAACAGGAGAAGTTATTACATAATTTTGTCTTTATGCATTTTATGATTTCTTCTCTCTTGGAATGAAGTAATATCTTTCATTTATCAAACCACCATAAGTAGCAACCGATGTAAATGTATAAATTAACTAAAACACCAAGAACATATATGAAGTTGATTAACAATACGCTTGATTTTTAGGAATAGGAGTTCGACACTAGAATCAAAATTCGTGGTTCATTCCGGTCCCAACTATTTGGTTGGTTGGAATCAGAATTAGAATGCTTTATTTCAGTTTCAACAATTTTGTTATTTAATCTATTTTTTGTTATTTAAATACTATTTAAAATGTGATTTAGTTATTAATTTTTTTTATAATATAAAAATATTTAAAACCTAGTTATTTAAAATATTAATCAATTATTTAATAAGTTTTTAAAACAATTTTTAAAATATTAATTATTTTGTTATAATTTATTGTTTAAGATAATTAATTATTTTAATAATTAATAATTATTTATATTTATATATTGGTTTTAATAAGTTTTTTTACAAATTAAAAATACTAAAATAACAAAAATTAATCCGATTAATAGTCTAATATCTAATAAATAACAATATTTGATCTCTAATAATTATTGAAAATAAATTTCCAATAAAATATAATTTATAATTACCAAAAATATAGTAAATTTCAAAAAGTTAAATAATAATCATTTAATGTCCAATAAGTATTAAAAATTTACTATTCAATAAAAAATAAACAAAAATAGATTTATACATAATTATTGAAAATATATTTACCACAAGATACAATAGTCAATTATTGAAAACATTGTAACTATTATATATGTATTTACACATTAAATAGATATAAAAAATAGAGTAATAATTAAAATTATATAGAAAATATAATGTGTAGATAAAGATCATATGGGTGCCAAAAAGAAGTTAATAAATTAAAGAACATACATAAAATAAGATGATCAAATGCCTATGGGTGTTAAATTAAAACACGAAAAGAACATCAACCACAACTATAGATGGATTAAAATATTTATATATTTAGTTATTTACATCTGCGACGTACTTATATATCTATACTACTAATAAAAGAGCGAGTAACACCATTTTTTGGAATTTTAATTGGACCTGTACTACCCCTATTTGTCTAACCATATAGTTAGAAAGTGAAGGACAAGTTTGTAATTTTCCAAATATCACTATAGCTCTTTCTCCCTTAGACCCTCACCCAATTGGTTTCTCGCCTAGAACTGAGAAAGAAGACCTTGTCTCCCACTACTTCCGAATATCACTGTGGCTCTTTCTCCCTCAGACCCTCACCCAATCGGTTTCTCTCTTAGAACCGAGAAAGAAGACCCTGTCTCCCATGAAGTCTCCCACTACTTTGTTTCATTTGAGTGAAGTGAACTCAAAGTCTATTGGGTTTGCAAGAGAGGGAGAGAGGGTAAAGAAAGTGGAATTTAAAGTGCTCTCTGGACTCAAAAGAATTTGCTAAAACCCTAAAAACCTACAAGTTTCTTCCTATTGCACCTATTCAAGCTCGATAGACCGGACTACAATGGCGACCGCCTCATTGGATGAAGAAACATCAAAGAAAGCTCTTCGCCATGTTAAAATCATATGATCTTTTTGCCTCCTAATTGTATTTATTTATTTTTGCACCTGGGGGTAATGAATTTGAATCTGTTGCAAAATCATTTGTATCTTCTCCTTATAGGTTGAGTTCTACTTCAGTGATAGCAATCATCCTAGGGATAACTTTCTTAAGAAATCGGCGAGTCAGAGTGAAGATGGCAGTATCCTTTCAAGTGAAAATGTTACCATTTTGTTGCCAAATTTGAGTTTCATTTGCTTAGTTAACTTTGTTGTCTTCTCTGCTCTATTGACCCTGACTAAAATTTTAGTGGTTAGTTTGGCATTAATATGTTCTTTCTCTCGGATGAGAAGCCATCTCGATTTGGGTGATGTAAAGCCGGACGACGTGTCGGAAGAGACTGAGGGTCGTCGCTGAAACCCTAAGAAATTCTGCTTCCCTTAAAGTTTCTGAGGATGGTGAGTTTTTACTCATACGATATCTATGCTATTTTCCCCTTTTTTAGGAGTGGAGGGATGTATCAAACTCTTCTCGTTTTTTTTTTTTTTCTTTGACAATTATTACCAAGAAATTCATTTCCACTGTAATCCCCCTAAACTACTATTTCATGCTTTCTTGCATTAAACATAAACACTGGTATAAATGTTTAAGGAATATAATGTGTCCAATTCTCTGCTTTTGCATTGTATAATACATCTATGTTCTTAGCCTTGGCTACTTTGTGTACCATATGATTTGGTGCCACTAAACATAGTAAATGGTGGATCCACATCCTATATCCTAGATGTGCACTGTGGATTTTCCTATAGTTGTTACATCATATGGTTGGGAATGAACTAATGAAGATGGGATTGAATCTAAAACTCAGATTCTTTTCTACTGCATTAAAGGTATGTTGGACTTCATAACCTTGCCTCATGCTTCATGCCAGCTTTTTTTCAACCTCCCCAAAGTGTTCTTTTAGTTGTTTTTTCTTTTCAACTAGGATTGAATAATTGTTTAGTGACTATTTATTTGCAATTATATGACTGTTGAAGCTGGAGTAGTATTTTTAAGTTTTCCTATGAACAGATAAATGATTGAAAGAAAATTGATCAGAAGGGGAATGGTGATAAGTGGATATCTTCCATAAGTAAACTGCATGGCGTATGTTATCCACTAGCTTGGGTATTATTAAAATGATATCAAAACTTTACAACACTCCCAAGATATATGAGATATCAACAATTATCTATGAATCGAACAATATTTAATACCTATTAATGTTTATTTATTTAATACTCTCTTGATCTATTTCCCCCTAGACCTGTTGATAGTTTTAACAATATTATAGCTCTATTCTTGCTACCATCAAATCCCCCTCGTGAATTTTGGTGAATACCATCTGATTTATTATCGCTTTTATGATGTCGGTTGAGTGGTTATAAGTTTTTCGTTTTCCATATTTATGTGTTGACCTCTTGTGATTTTAGTTTCTGGCTAGGGACAAGGCCCAAGATAATTGACCGGATTGCAATTACCAAACTTCTGGGGAGGAAAGGTTTCAGCAATTTAATCCTCCTTAACCGGATAGAATTTGTTGAGTTGAATTTCGGACAATTAGATATCATTTCCATTTGCAGCACACTATTCCATCCCAATATTTTCAATTACCACCTTTCTGGGTCCCATTTACACCTGTTCAATTCAGGAACTAATCTCCTATCTGGGATTCTGGGTCCATTCATCACCATCCCGTTATTTTATTTTGCAAAAAAATCCGTTCATTATTCAATCATGTATATATTAGTTAACCTTTATTGTTGTTAATTTGAAAATGTCCTTGTTTGCCACAAAACATTATTAAAGATCCCTCTCTTACTTTAACGGTTGAATTTCCGGATCTACTTCCTTTTAATTTTTCATACTTTAATCATTATCATTATAACCTGTCAAAGTCTTGAACGTCAATTGAAGGCATGCCAAAACCCAAAACCTTGGGTCTGAGATAATAATGGATCAACTCTTCGTCAGTTGCAATTCCATTTCTTTTTGTAGTATGTACTCCTATCACTGACTTCCACTTCCACTTATTGCAATTCCAATTCTAAGATGACGATGATCAGTTGAGTTGAGTTATATATAAGGTAGGCCTACGTAGACCCCAAACAAATGACATCGGAATGGATATAAACCATTCCGATTCCGATTTGATTTGATTCTAATTTCAACTGTGAATCAAATTGACCCTAAATTATAAATACTTTTTCGAAATTGGATGCCCCATCTCGGGTTTTTGGGTCAGGTCATATTATTCGATTAAAACGGATATAATTCGGATCACCCCAATTCGATATTGTATATTATTTATAAATCTGTTTATATTGTTTTATTGTAATTTTTTATAAAATGTCATGTATATATATATGATGAAAATAGTTGAAAAAATATTTGTCGTTTTATTTCTCTTTATATAAAATGTGATGTCTTCTTTTTCTTTGTAATAATTTATTATTTTTTTTAGAAATTAAATCGGATCTTATCATTAGCTGATTTCAACTCCTGCTAATGATATGCAGGCCGAGCCATGCGGTGCCAGGACATGCCCTCACGGGACCATAGTTGGCGGGTCGTTCGAGCTTTACTCCCCTAATTATATTTTGCGTATTAGTAAGACATCCCCTCTACTTTGCAACCACTTTAGTGCTCCTTTAAGAGGTCTGAAGTTCATTGCTGGCTATTAACTTTTAGAGGCAGACCCCACATGGACCGTTAAGATGTGTTTGGTGAAAATTCAGAGAGCTGAAGTTGGGTATAGTGGACCCATTCATGGGCCAGGCTCGGGTTAAGCATTTACCAAAATTTGAATGGTCCCAACTCAAACCTCAACCTGTGAACAAGTCTAACTGTCAATCGATCATTTTAAGGGCTCCCCACTTTAGCCTCTTTTAGTAGCTTGAAGCTCTCTCTTTTAGTAGCTTATCTAGAGAGCTTCAAGCTACTGTACTAGCTTAGCTGAATCTTTAGCTCAGCCCTCCCACAATTGCTTCTGATCTTCTAAGGTGAACCCACATGGCAACTTATAAGCTATATTTGAACCAGCTTAGTTGATTAAGCTATATTTGGACCAGCTTAGTGTTGCTTCTCTTAGGCCCCATTTGTTTTTCAAGTAAATATGGGGAGGGAGAGTTGGTCAACAGGAAAGTAGTTCTCGTTGACCAACAACCCCAGGTTCTTTTTAGTTTTTTTCAATAAACCACGGGTTTCATGGTAAACTTTTCCCTGGGTATCACGCCCACTAGACCTGTTCGTGGGCCGGGCCAGGCTTTGCCTCTTTATCAATAGAAAATGTCCAGACCCGAGCCCGAGCCCGACACTTATACAAGGCCCAATGCTCGAGCCCAAGCCTGAAGCCCGATCTGTACATAAAATGTCCTATTTCAGTGTAATTTAATAAACTAATATTATATTAATTTGATAATAATTTAACAAATTAATACATTAATTCATATTTTTTGAATAGTAAATTAATATTTGATAATAATTTAATAAATAAATACATATTATATATAAATAGTGTGTATTTCTATTATATATAATAGCATCGGGCCGGACTTATTTGAGAAAGCCCGAGCCCGACCTGAAAAATAATTGGGCCTGGTATTTAAAGCCTGAGCCTAAGCCTGCTGGCCCATTGAACTACCCGACCCATCAATAGGACTATTACCTACCCATCTACCAAATGGCGATGGATTTTTTATGGGTGAAGCATTCATTGTTTAACTTACCTATGAAACAAAAAGAACATGACTAATTGCACTTAACCCGGTAACCTTACCTAGGTAAATGAAAAACAAATGGGACCTTACATGAAAGTGTAAAATGGATGTTTATTTGAACAAAATAATTAAAACAAAAGAAGCAATTGAAATGTTGATTTGAAATAAAGAAAATAAAAAATAAAATAAGACAATACAAAGTAGGGTATGAGACTCTTTTGTAAAAATTAAAAAAAATAACAAAAATAACAAAAAGTAGGAAATTGTAGAAGATATAGAAATTACAAAAAAAAAAAAAAACAATAAAAAGAGGAAAATAAAAAATACACAACAAAAGTTGCAAGAAATATAACAAAAAATGAGGAAATATAGAAAAACAACTATTTAGAAAGATTGACTGAACTGACTAGTTGAATCATGATCCAAGACCTCACCAGTTCAGTCATATCCTAAATTCCTTCACAAGGTACGTGTGATTAAGTGCAAATTCTATTACTTTCTTGCTCTTAGCTTCCCTACTTCCTTGTAACCAGCTCGAATGCTCATCCCGGGTCCCCCTAGGTACTCTGATTTCGTTTGTCTTGTAGATTGACCTGTAGACCTCAGCATCTCACTGTCCAAGCTGTCATCCAGCAAGGTCGTGAGCAATCTGAGCATCATCAGAATTGATATTGAAAATATTTACAGGATGGTTGAACTGCTGACCTAGAAACCGGTGGCCAAAGTAGTTCCTTTTTGTGTCAAATTTTAAAATATTGCTAGAAAGGGTGGTCATCGCCGTCCACAATATTGAGAGGGGATCATCATAAAAATGATAACAATCAGGGTGTGAGATATATCAAAATTCCTTTGGGGGGGAAGGGATGGGGATATTGGATTGGACAGTGGGCACGTTGCATATCATGAATTTATTTGTTTTTCTTTCAAACTCTTGCTCTAAATATGTAGAGAATAAGAGAATATGCACGCAGTTACATGTGTAAATAATAATAATAATAATAAAAGTTTAGAAAAAATTGCCTGAACCTAGTCCAATTAAAATTATATAAGATCTAGGTGAAAAATTTTGAACAATTGTAAAAATATGCATTTAAGTCCAACTCTATTAAACTAATGTTATAGTGGGGTAAATTTATGAAAATGTCCATGTTTTGATTCTCTTTTTTTTTTTTTGTCCATCTTTCTATCTATCTTTGGACTTTTGACACAAACAAGTGGTGGCAATGTAAACTCACCTTGGTCTGTTCAGTGGTTTGGACACCATTGATGGAACATGGACATTTTCATAATTTTATTTCTCATCGTTAACTTTAGTCTGACAGAGTTGGACTTAAATGCATATTTTTGAAAGTTCAGATGTTAAAGTGGCATATTTGAACATCTCTCTAAAGTGAGACTACCCCAAAGTATAAGATACCTATTTGCAATTTATAAAAAAAAGAAGCATAAACTTGGATCAGGCCCACCAATCTTTTTCATTACCTATACAAAGTTTGTAAAGGTTTCCGTACCTTTCTCTTCCTTTCCCTACTTTTTCCTTTATTGCTTAAAGGAAGGAGGAACATTATAGACAATCCATTCAAGAGAGAAAATAGTCAAAGCAATTAGTAGGTCTCATAGAGTGTAAATGGTCTATTCCAAGCAAGACAGAGGTCTAAGTAGAGATTAAGGGCTTAGACATGTGACCTAGCAACCTCAGATTTGGTCTAATCCAACCTGGGTTACAATGTAGTAATGTAGCACAACTACACAAATTATAAGACTATAGTATGTGTATAGGCTAGTGGATGACAGTTAGCCACCTTTGCTGACATGGCATAATTGCTTGAAAAATAGGAATGCAAATGGATCAGATCGGATTCGAATGAGGGTATATTCGAATTCGATCCAACACTGTTCATGTTTGATCCGATCCGATCAGATAGGACTCGATTTGAATTTGAATCCTATCGATAAGTCAGATGTTCGGATATGATCTGATCCGATTTGTTTTCTTTAAAAATTAATAAATTATTAAAAAAATAAAATATATATTTTAATTATTTTCATCATATATAATCATGCTTTTTATTAAAAAAATAATATAAAAAATATTTATAAATAAATAAATAACATATCTATGTATTATACATATATTTATATTTATAAATATATAATATATATCAGATCAGGTAAGGGTGATCCAAATTCGACCAAATAGGACCGGATCTCGGATTGGATCATGATCTGATCCATTTGCACCCCTGTTGAAGATTCTATAAACTCCATCATCTAAAAAAAGAGTCCTAAGAACAGTTGCAACCACACACTAAGAATATTTGTCGTATTTGTATGTTGTCATTTAGGAGAAGATATTCCCAATACACAACTACAATATGATATAAGGTTGGTGAGGAACACGCTTTATCAAGAACAAATTCAAATACTAAAAAAATTAATTAAATTACGCTGGGCTTGATTCCTCATTTCCTCTACAAATATAAAGTGTAATCCCTTTTAGAATCCAATCACATTTTTGTTTCTCCCTATCACCCTTGGCCACTCCACAAATCTTTGGAGAATTCCAACTATTGCTGATTTATGCCCTTACTAGGGTTCCTTGGTGAGCAAAACCTCCATACACCCGGACTCACTTTACATACAGTAAGTTGGTAGGCAAACAGAAATTTAAAATTCTTGAATCTTCTATTATTCTACACTAAGTAGAGTAAATCACAAATACACCACATTGATTTTGTGTATGGACCCCACACATTTGGCTGATATCGCAAATTATTTTCATTATTGGTCTAATCCCCCGGCCGT
The DNA here is from genome assembly GCF_000365185.1 of Nelumbo nucifera. Next base: position 10,549,858 of record NW_010729077.1, on the reverse strand, counting down.
CGACGTTGTCATACAGGATTTGGATTAGGTGGGACCCATGGTTGAGATGATAGAAAAGCAAGTCAAAGTCATTTGTGGATGAACTCTCAACCATTCGATTTATTTGAAATGGGAGCTCGGTGTCAAGTAGGCCAGAAATAAGTGGTCCTTCAATGCTTTCCACGTAGTTTTCAAGCAAATAAGTGATTGGACCGTTGAGCTTGGAAATCGTTCAAGCAACTGGTTACGTTTTACCCCTTGCTCATTCGTTTAAAAATTGTTGATTTGGTAGTGACCCATTCACATAGGCAGTCGAATTGAATCTGAACAGCGGTTTTGCCTTTTTTTACTTTAGTTATTTTTTATTTTTTTTAATTGCAATGGGTCATTCATTCAGATCAGACGATTGAATTGCTGACTTGAAAACGGGTGGCCTAAGTGGTTTTAATTCCGAATCGATTTTTAAAACATTGACTTTCTATGAGATTAGGGGTGGCCACTAGCTGAGCCTTTCACGAGCTATTCAAGCTCGGCTCGATTCGGTTTAAACCGAGCTTCAAGCTGAATCCAAGCCCGATATATAGGCTCAATTGCTAGTCGAGCCGAGCTTGAGCCCAATGAAACTCGGCTCGTGAGGCTCGCGAGCCTAGTATTAAACAAATAATTTTTATTATACACACATACATACATACATACATACATACATACATACATACATACATACATACATACATACATACATACATACATACATACATACATACATACATACATACATACACACATATAATAAATAATTTTATTATATATAATAATATTTTTGTTTTTATGTATAATAGTAAATAATTTTTATAATTCTTATTTTCTTGTATGTAAAATAAACATAATTTTTATAATTATTTTTGTATATATAATATTAAATAATTTTTTATAATTCTTATTATTTTTTTTGAAAAATTAAAAATAATTTTATACATATAATTTTTATTTTTCAAAAAAAACTGGACTTATAATCGAGCTCAAGCCGAACCAAGCTCGAAACTCGAGCCTAATACTATTCCTGCGAGTTGAGCTCAAATAGCCAAATATTCTCATCCTATGTATGTGGTAAAGAGATCTTGTGCAAATGAGACCGGATTCACACATTTATTTATTTATTATTTATTCATGGGGCATGGGCTACACAATGGAGATAACCCATCTCTCAAACACCATCCCCCCAACCCTGATGCAACAGGTTAGTATTCAATCCAAAGTTTCCACCTAACCAACTAGCCAGTTGGCACTTGCAATCATATTCACATTTATTGTTCTTGACAAAAAGGATATTATTATTATTATTATTATTTTCTATAAGGTCTTGATCCTTGGGCTAAAAAGGTTGATAAACAACTTCTCCAAGTGGATTTTAACTATTAGGATCAGTTGATTGCCTTTTAGTGGAATCTATTGTTAGATCCCAATGTGTAGATGACCATAGTTGAATATCGCAAAGTATTCCCCCCATGATGGATGCGTGGGATCAAACTCACATCTAAAGGCTCTTGCCCTATCCATGCCTCTGTGTTATGGCTAGTGGGCCTCTTTCTTGCCTTGTCCTCAACCCTTGATCCCCACCAGGGCACTATGTATCATGTAATACAAGGAAAAAAGGGGTCATTTATTAGTAAGATACCCCTATAGTTTCACCTATTAAATCCTATTGTTTTTTGCCTATCACTAAAACAACACCCCTTTTATTTTGTGATCCTTTTACTTATTACTGGTTTTCTAACGGAATTCTAAAATACCATTGTTGACCTTCACATAATTTTGATTAAAATAATTAAAATAGAAAAATGTTGATATTGTACCTACGGGGTTAATCAAAGCAAAATGACAACAACCTTTAAAATGACTAATCTTAGATTACTTGTAAAAAAAAGTTAAGGCTCCATTCGAGTTTACCGGTAGAATCGGAATCGAAATCAAAATTCTTTGGAATCAGAATCGAAATGGTCTATTCCCATAATCTGTTTTGTTCAGATAGGCTCAGTTTGGAAGCAGTACAAATGCAAATATGTAGAGTGCAAAACCTTAAATTCTGTATTATTTTGTATGTATTTGCATTTGTATTTTTTCCGAACTGAGCCATAGGAATTGAAATAAGTTGGAATGGGATTTCATTCCCAAGGGAGGGAATGGTGCCTCAAATGGGGGAATAATATTCCACTAAAAATGGGAATGAGATTTCGATTCTGCCCGATGCAATTCAAATTGAGGTGGATGAGCAATAGATAAAATCGTTTCAACCAGGACGAACCAAGCTATAAGGACGAGGTGATACACCGAGCGTTACCTGTGAAGAAACATAGTCAGAGGCTCCGAGTAGGTCCCTTGGGGAAGGCACTCCGACACTCAAGTTAGTAGGAGATGAGGAAGTCTATTAGGCTTAGCTATTAACGATGAGTTGGTTCGGGTCAAGCAGGGCTATAGAGCAAGAGAATAATAAGAGAGATAGAGTGTTGAGGGGTTGAAGAAGAGAGATATACCTCGACATGAATGCCTTTAAATAGTTGGGTGTTGTGGTGTACTTGGTCACATTTCTCCTAGGGGTGAGCGAGGAGACTTGTAACCAAGGTCTTCGAGTGATCCTGTATTATAGAGTTGGGGTACGACCCTATTATCACTATACCCCAGTTCCAAAGTTGAGGAGAGGGTGCTTGGCATTGGTGGTGGGGGGGCTCTTGTTTTGCTCATCTATGGAACTTTGGGTTAAGGTTAGTTGGATCATTTGTGGCATGGCCAAATTGGGTTAGGGACCATGGCATCGATATGCCTGTGAGAGTTTTGAAATTCAAACTGTTGACCATACAGTCCATGGGTAATGTCATTTCATATTCTTGTTGGTTGCCTCTATATAAGGTGAGGGGCGAGCCATTTAGCTTTATCATTTAAGCAAAAGCGCCTTTGGGAGTTTGGATGGTTTTCATCATCGTCTTGTGCTTCTATGCTTCAATTCTTAAATAAGATGCCCTTGTCCTTGTCCTCTTCTTTTACTTCATCATCTTTATCCTCGAATTCTATCTCCTCCAACTTAGGAGCGGGTAAGGGCCAAGGCCTCAACACAAAGCCATTGAGATCGTCGTCCTTACGATTGATGCCAGTGAGGCGGAGGTCGAGGAGGGTGTAAGGTCTAATGAGGAGTTTGCTTTGATTGAGGCCAAGGGGCCAAGGTCAAGGAGGAGACCGATAAGGACGAGGTAGAGATCCTATATGAGGAGCCTGAAGTCCCCTTGAGGTTCGGGGAGCGCTTTTCCACAGATTCTTGTAAGTTGGTGGAGAGTGACATGCCAAGGATCAGGGAAGCATATAGCATCCCCTTGAATTCGAGCTGAGGTGCCCCGGGATTGGTGAGAGGGTAGACTCACCTTAGCCTAGTGAGCTCTACGTATACGAAGAGAGTCTAATAGCAAGCCTAAGGTTCCCTTTAGACAATGGCTCGATGTCTGTATTGAGGTGGCATTGTGTCCTGCCTATACAGTTGATGTCGAACTCGTTTAGGTATCTAGTTGGGCTTCTCTGTTTTTGTATCATCTGTGACATCCCGATCACCTTACCCATCCTAAACTATCTCCTACACATGAAAAAACACTAGTAAGGCTACTATTACTTTTTGGCTCAGCCGAATGCGAAGGGTTCTTTTTGGCTCGTCAAGGTCCCCTCCTTGGTCAAGCATTGGAAAGAAGGGTTCTTTTTTGTGAAGCCCAAGGATGGGTGACCCTTAGAAATCAGGTTAGCCACCTCAAAGACCAAGGTGAAGGCTCCGAAACCAAGTTGAAAAAGGAAGTGAGGGTGGTCCCAAGGTGGATAGTGAGGGTGCATATTAAGCAATACACCTCATCCGCTATATTAATTCGATGTGGGTTGATGTTGCCCCTGGTTGGTTTATCCTCAAACCATAAGAATTTTCTTAAATTATGCCTTTTATTTCAATTTTCTTAAGTGCTAACCGCTTTTTTGTGTTGTGTATACATAGAGATGGATGTTGATGAAGAGGCCCAGATGTGCTTTCAGACTATGGCTACTAGTAAAAGGGTTGTGGTTTCTACCTCGAGCATGCCTCCTCCCAACTCTGAACTAAGGAGGTGAGCCCCTAACATTTTAAAAGAACAATCAATTATCAAAAGAAAACATTTTAAGAGAGCAAAGACCATAGAAGACAAGGTGGTCATAGTAAATGCTAAGCAGGTGCTTCCTCCTTGTAGCCATCAGTGGTGACTCTGAGGATGAGTCTCGAAGGGCAAACCTTGCCCAAGAGGATGACAAGGTCTATAAGCCATATTGGAACATTTGTCGAGGGGGGGGGGATACTTTATAGATCAAATGTGTGGCCGAATAGCTCGCCCAAGCCATGCTGCTCCTTGAGATTCAGAAGGAGACCTCAGGCTACACAAACAGGTCGCTCAAGAGCTCAACCATCCATGAGGTTGTCGTAGTATGTCTTCACACTGAATTTTGCCTTATTTTTTAATTCCAAGAGCACGGTCTAATGGTGCTACTATCCTTTTGCAGATCATTTGCACAGTCATCAAGCTAATCAACTACACATGCAACTATTATAGATTTGCTAAGTAGATGAAGGTCGAGTGGGAGTTAGTGAAGGCTGAGTTGGAGGAGGCGAAGGAGGAGGACCTAAGGAAGCTAAAGAGTCACCTCCATGAGTTAAAGGGGAATGACAACTTGTACAAGATGTTGGCGGACGAGGTCGATACTTGGGTTGCCCATGCAAAGCAGGAAGTTGTAGTCAAGTTCAAGGCATCCGATAAATACAAGATTAAGCTGGATGGCTTCGCCACCGACTCTTACCATATGGGATTCGCCCATTACAAGAGGAGGGTCGCATGCTTGTTCCTAGAGGTCACTCATGTCGTGGACGAGTTCGGTCCTTCAAACTGAGAAGTACCTTTTAAGTGGGCCAAGGAGGGATGAGAGAGAACAAAGGTGGCCAACTAGGCAGACAACACCTAGGAGAATGTTGATCATCCTTCAGTCGAGCATTGATCCTTGTCGAGTTCATTGGGTGGTTTTAGATCATCTTTCAACTTTTTGTTCTCTCTTTTTTTTACTCATCTTATGGATCAGTATGTCAAGTCTTAAAACTTGTACAAACTCTCTTATTTTGTAATGAAATGTGTAAGGGGACTAAACTAAGTAATACCGTAGACTACCGATTGAGGTCTTACAAACTGAATACGTATATCCGTTTAAAGGAAGAATAAGCCTTTGAAAGAAAACTATAGACACATAGAATAAGGCAAAAGAAACAAACAAACCACATATTTGTTGAGCATGAAAAGCGAGTTTGCAAATTGTACTCACAAAAAACAAATTTTGGGAAACCATTGGCTGCAACAACAATTACGAATGGCCGAATGTGTCATCTCGATTGTGACATGTGGTAGGAGCCTGCAAGCATGGAATAAAGCAAATATGCTTTATGAATCATAGCTCGAAATGTGTCATCATCTTAGCAACCTAAAAATCTGAACCCGTAATGGACCAACTAACTTTCTGGAATTCTTGATAAATGTGCATACATAATTGACTCTCCCCTTTCCTTATAAATACGAGGGTCCCTAATGTGATAAAGAGATATACAAACATATAAAGAGATATTAGAGCTTCAATTATTCTTTTAGAGTTCTAATCTCATCTTTATGTCCATCCTTAAAGTTCTCTTTTCAAATTTTATTGTTATCTTTCCTTCTCTGCATCCTACTCACATTTTCTAGAGCTAGACCATCGTTAAAGTCCATGCCTTATAGAATGAAGTACTTTTTTGCAATTTTAGCTTGAATTTTTGCCTTCTCTTTCCTTTCTTTATTCTAAATCATTCATCTAAGGCATGGCCTTGATCTTTGGATGACCGGGGTCTTTGACTAGGGTTTAATGGCTTAGGCTCTCCCTAAGCCGAGCAGGCCAAGGCACTTCCAAGCTCTCATGGCGACCAGGGAGCTTAATAGTGCTTGATCACTTAGGAGGTGGTTGGAGACTCCTTAATAGGTCAAATGTGGTCTTCAGTCAGCTCTACTCCCTTGGTGCCAAGCCAGGAAGTTTGTCATGGGTCATCGGCCTTGCAAGGCAGTCCAGACTCCATGGGGTGATTCCCTTTGGTCCTTCACCATAGGTGGCAGGGACACCATTCCCGCCATGCCCAATCCGAGCTGGGTGTTAGTCCTCAGTTGTTAGTGTTCGGCCAAGTTATGGTATATGTAGGGTTGTGGACGCTTATGGGATGTTCTTGTGTAAAGGTAACTTCACCACTCAAAAGGGAATTACAAGGAGTTCGATTATCATTCATCTCAACATTGTCTATTGATAGTACATTATCAAGTTACTAGAATTCCAACTTTGTGGTATGGGGTTATTGTTGAGGTGGATCTACAACTGAAGTCTCCACCCGCTTGCTTGTTGTGTTTGAATAGGAGGAGAGGGAAGAAAACCCTCTACAAGGGGCAAAATGGGTATTAAATAAATTATTTAGGTACTGAATAGTCCCATACGTTTTGAAAAAGCATTTCTCCAAGAAGTGCTGAAAAAAAGGCAGTCTCATGTCACTTTTTCTATAAGTACTTTTTTACCAAACACACATAAGTACTTTTTTACCACTTAATGTATGGTCCTAGCACTTAAAAGAAGTACTTTTTTGAAGTAAAATCAAATAGGGCATTCATTCACAATGGCAACCTCTAAAAATCTTATCTTATTGTTGTTTCCACTTAAAAGGACTTGGATTTGCTGGTGGTCCATACCCTCATCTGTTTTTGCTTGCCCCGGATCTGATAGCTTTGGTCAAACCCTACTACCACTAGTTCGCAACCATTCTCATTAGAAGACAAATCTTATGACATCTCTTTAACATCCTATCCTTTCTTGTAGAGAGGAAAATCTGGCTTATCCACTTTTTCTATATTTTCCTTGTAATACAACCTTTGAAGATTGCCCTTTTGTGTAACATTCTATCATTCTTTCATTTATTTTCTGGAAGTTTCCTCAAAAATAGAAAATTTTGAGTGGAACACCACCTGACCTATTGCAATTTGTCATTTCTGCCAACCGCTTTAGATTCACTCTGGTGCTGAAAAATCTTCACTAGCGAAAAAGTTATTACTCTCAAATTCCGACCATCAGATTGGAAACCTTCAACTCTGTAACATCAGCTTCCTTCGTTATCCCCAAATCTCACTCTGTTCGGGTAGTCTGGAGGTCAGAGGCAGAGCCAAGGGTGGCAGAGGGGAGCCATGGCCCTCCTATGCTTTGAAAATCCTCATAGTAACTATTTAAATCTCACATATATTTTGCCCCTCTTACCCATGTTTCTTGTCTTTTGGCCCCCTATCCATGTTTATTATGCTTTGCCCCCCCCCCCCCTCAATAAAAAATCCTAGCTCCGCCCCTAGTGGAGGTTGATCACTGCTTTTAGTGACTTCTTTGAAAGAGTTGTCATCCGATCTCTACGTGAAGTTCGGGATCTCACCACTTGATCAATCTCTGCTACACTCTGTCATTAGCTTTCTAGAGAGGCATCGCTTTTCTTTTGCTCGGTGGTACTTGTTTCCATGTTTTTCCTCTGCTCGTTGTTTAGGTACTTCCATTCCTTAGCAATGACATCATCTCTAGCTCGTAGCCAAGGTCCATAATCACCTTCTCCATTAATGTCATCCATTTCCTGTTTTGCAAGTTTCACTATTATTTCTTCCATTGGGTCCTTTTTAACTTCATACTTGCAGGTTTTTCCCCGTGTCCGATCCGACCATAGTTGTAGCAAAAGACCGACAACTTTTCATAGGTTGATATTCAAAATTGATTTTCAGCTTTCGCACATTTTGTCTTAACTTTGATTCTATAGAAGGGTCCCCATTATGACTTGTGCTTATTTTTCTCTTCTGCTTTGCTCAACGGGGTAGTAACACCTGCTTGGGTAACCAAGCTTTTTGCATACGCTCGGTTCATACATTCCACCGGTAGATTCAAGATACGAATACAGATGGTCATTTCTTTGAAAACAAGTGCTGCTGGATCCACTCCTCGGAAGTCGGAACCACTTTTGGAGTAGCAGGGGGTAGTCCTTTATCAGCCAAGGCTCGCACCCTCGAGTCTCGACTCGACCACTCTCTTCTCTACATCCTTTTCCCTTTGAAAAGCAATCAACAGAACATCTCCTTGTAGTCTCTCTTGACCTCATAATCCTTGGCCTTCGTCCATAGATTCTTAATCCTTTGAATCGCACCAAACACATTAAGAGGCTGATCCGATACAATCTTTCCGAATAAACATTGGTTGAAAGCCTCATCCGTATCTGAACTTCCCATAGCTACATAGCTCTTGCTCTTGAGGAGGGATGAGCTGTAAATAGATGTTTAAAAGAACCGAGATTTACTGATTGGGTTGATTTAGGTTTTTTGTCGGCGAAGAAACTTTGAACATCAACAACTTTTCTCTCTCAAGTGATTGAGTCACTTTCTCATCATTTATGGCCTATTTGGCAAGCCTTTTTGGAAAGATCTTCTAGTAGTTTTGACAATCAAAAGACTCATTAAGCTTTTGCATGAAGATTTGAGCAGCCCGAAGCTAGTTTGGTAGATGCACGTATTTCCATGTGAGAATAAAACACGAAAGACGCAAAAAGTTTCATTTGAAGCTTTCCTAAATCAGCCCAAAATGGGCTTCTCGTGTCTTTTCGGCACTTTGGCTTTTGATGACTAGATCTTCTACGAACCAAACGGAAATAGACCAAAAATCGGTTTGCCTGACTTGTAAATAGTTGAAAGACCATACTTGAGTCATTTTTTATTTTGTTTATTATGTCAACATCCTTTCAAGGGGTAAAGGCAATCCATCATTTAGAGAAAGTTTTACATTTATTAAGGAATTGTTTTTAGCTGAAAAATCATTTGTCAAATGTTTATGATTTGGAGCAGAATTTTAATCGAACGTAGTCTTTGCATTAGGGATGCTCGTGGGCTTATTTTTAAATCGAACCATTACTATCGGTTTCTAGAAAACTGGTAACCAAAATCGAATCAAAGCCAATAAGTTAACCAATTGACCAATTCGGTTGATAATTTTTTTTCCTTTTTTATATTTAAATTATATATTATAAATTATAAATATATAATACATATTTATTAATTTATAATATATGAATAATATAAAATAAATATTATATATATAAAAGTGCATATAATATATAGAAATATATGTATACTAATTGATTTGGTTAACTACCAATTTTTTTATATTGATTAATGAAAATCGAATGATGAATCACATTTTCTTTTTTTTTTTTTGGTTTTTTACTCACCCTTACTTAATTTGCATTTGCATGTCTCACAAAGGAAGATGGAGGAGAGAGATAAGGTGCACTGCATTTCGCATACGTTGTCCCATACTTAATTTGTTTTCTACTCATTGGGAATATCTCCCATGACTAATAAAGTATAAGTATGGAAGATGTTCTCAATGCAGGGTGGGATGTGGCTGTGAAGTCGGTGTGAGGATCAGATCCGACCTCCTTTCTTCCTCCCTATTCCTTTGTTTTTGGCATTTTTGCAACAACAGCAGCGTGCCAGCGTGTCTGACTGAACCTTAGGGCTTCTCCATTCACGGCGCCCACCCTTTTCTCCGGGATTCCAACAAATCTGTGGCTCCTCTTTCTTTCTCTTTATAAAGATTGGTTTGTTTGTCCTTTTTAATTTACTTAGACAATCCTACAGTTTTATAGTATTATTCAAACCTGCCCCACTAGTTTGCAAACTATTAAAACACCCCCTGTACTTTACAACCGCTTTACTTATTCTTGAGAAGTGTAAAATTACATTGTTGGCCTTAACGTCCGTTCGACCAAATTAATAAAAAAATCTTCTCCCCCCTTCAATCGCATTTGTATGGTACAATACAAAACTTTGTATTTTATATTAATTTATAAGTATTTGCGTTTTACATATTTTATATTTATACTCTTTTTAAACTGAGCGTTAGGGTTAGGGTGTTGACCGTTGAGTTTCAGAGTTTGCTTCCAAATTCCAATGGCAGCCTCGCTCTGCCTCATTCAAGGCAAAGAGCTACGTTGATAAGAAGCGCAACGAAAGACATCCGCCGACGTAACATAGCTGTCGTCCTGACGGTCACTACCATTTGTACCAGCCTCAACGATCTCCACCGCCTCAGTTATGATCATCACAAATGTGGTAATTTCACCATTCTCAGTAATATGTTAGTTATCCGGCCTAGGGCATTGTGAAAGTTCGGTATATGAGTTAGTTTTAAATTCGATTATCTTGGATTTGGTTGTTAAAACTTACGTATATAATTAATGATTAGATTGGATATATCATCTTTCGATTAAAATTTGAGTTCACTAAAAAAATATTAATTTGTGTATATATAATATAATTATAAAATTTATAGTTAATAATTTTAATATTTTATATTTATATACATATTATATAAATTTAAAATTATTAATTTTTTTTAATCTCGTAATCATTTTAAACACAATAAGATGGTTGCAGGGTAAATTTGAGTTTGATAAAAAATCCGACATGATAATCATATGCAACAACAAGTTTACAGGTTTCATAATTGGATGCAAATGTGAAAGCAACTAACCAATACCGTGTTGCTCTTAACAGTGCCCTCTTAGGGCAATGTCATTCTCAAGGCCATTGCCAGAGCTCAATGCAAGTGCCAATGTGATTTGTTGTGGGACACATGACTACTTGAGACCTAAGATCATCAAAGGTGAAGGCCATGATGCATTTGCATGGGGACGGGGTGGGTGGACAAATACCATCCTCCCCCCCGTCCCCCAGTCCCTAGAGTTTTGAGTTTTCCTAAAACCCGCCCCAGTTAGTAGTCAAAAAGCCTACCCTAACTAGGGTAGGACCTTATGCTTTCCGGTCAAATTGCCATTTCTACAAATGTGCCCTACAAATACATCACTGCTATGTATTGAAAACATCTCCCATAGAATTTTGGTTAACCGAATAAACTTAAATACATATACATATATATGCATATGAATGTATTAATATATCGTACATAATTAATATCTATAATATAATGTATTATATTATATATTAAAATATAAATGTATTTTATATATTGTATAATACATATATATTAATATATTAATGAAATTTAGTTTTAAAAAATAGTTACAAATTAAGGTGAAGGCCATGATAATTTTAACCGAAAAATAATTATTACAACTCAGTTGGTATGTTAGTTGGTTCATTCCCAAGTAGATGTGTATTTGATTCCCACTATCACCAACTTCAGGGAGGGAGTTATTAGTGTTTTATAGAACCTAACACTTATATTAGTTAATTTGGTTAGGTAAAATATAAATATATGTTATATTTATATTAATAAATATTATGAAAATATATCAATACTTATATTTAAAATACACATTTTATATTAATTTTAATATTTATAATTAATATATATTTTGATTAATGCGATTTTCGATTCGGTTCATATGATTTCATTCTCAAACCAAACTGAACCAAAATCGAAGTAATCAAACTGAATTGACTTATTGGGTTTGGTAACAGAAAAATACACGGCTCATGACGGAAGGTGATCCAGTAGTCAAAAAGCATAGGAGGTCTTTTAGAAATACACTAATTAAAGGGGTGTCTTAGTAAATTACCTTAAAAAATATCTGCCTATAAAGCTGGACGTAGATGGTTTTGCATAATATCATAACCTTGCGTCGCGTCTCTTCTCTTCTTTCCTTCTTCTCCTCTTTCACGACCCATCCTTCCCAATCAGGCATTATTGGCTCCTTCACTTCCTCTGCCTCAATATTTTTGTTCTATCAATTTCAATGGAAGACTTTGCCAATCAACGCCTGGATTTCGGGAAGATGGGATATGGGTATGTTTTCTTTTTTCTTTTCCTTGTTTCCTTTTGATTTCTTAATAATGGGTGATCTCCTGGTTTCTCACTTTATTTCTTCTGAGCTGATTGATGATAATGTGGGTTTTCTCGTTTCTAGATGCGAGCATTACAGGAGAAGATGCAAGATTCGAGCTCCCTGCTGCAACGAGATCTTCCCCTGCCGTCACTGCCACAACGAAGCCACGGTATGACAAGGCCAGCATTTGGTTTAGATAGCTTCCAATTGTTTGATCGATCTGGGTTTTCTTAACCCTTTGCTTTGTTAAATTAGAGCATGTTGAAGAACCCTAAGGATTGCCATGAACTCGTCAGGCAGGATCTTCAGCAAGTGAGCTTATTATTATTATTCTGGGTTTTCCTTATCTTTCTTCTTTTCTTATTAGTTGCTTACTGTTATGTATTATTCGACTAGTTATGCTATTTATGATTGAGTTTGGATTGGCAATGATACGTAGAGTTTAATTTGATTGTTTCAGGTCGTCTGTTCAGTTTGTGACACCGAGCAGCAGGTGGGGTTTGATCTATTTCGATTGTATATATGTTAGCCCTGTTTTAGCATCACGAATTGTTTTCTAATTGTTTTTTCCAGGTCGCTCAAGTCTGTTCCAACTGCGGTGTAAACATGGGAGAGTATTTCTGTGAAGTCTGTAAATTCTATGATGATGATGTAATTATTCTTCCTGGTTTCCGCTTGCCATTTCTTTGGTTAGTTGGGCTAGTGACGGTGCTTTTCTAGACTTAGTATAATGACTATTAGTATTTTTACTTCCGTTTCAGACCAGCAAGGGGCAGTTTCATTGCGACGACTGTGGAATTTGCAGGTTATCAAGTGTTCATTGATAAATTCTTTTTGGTTTTCTCGGATATGATTTCTGCCTTTTCCGTAGCGAGCTAAAGGTATGCTAATTTTATAATTTCTATACTAGAGTCGGTGGCCGCGACAAATTCTTCCACTGCAAGAAATGTGGTACGTAGGGATCAATCTTACGCTGGAATATCTATTATTGGAAATTAGCATATCAATGCGTCTTGCTTGTAGTGTCGTGAAAGCATTCCATTCTATGGAATAAAAGTATGTTTCATTGATTCTAGTTTTATGAAGCATGCTTTTGTGAACAATACGTGATAACCATTTCTTTTAACTTATACTTGCACTTACTAAACTGCACTGTCTTGTGGGCTTTATTTACCTTCTTTTTTACAAATCATTATCTTTCAAATTCCAACTTTTCCTGTCTTGTCCACAACAAGCCAGTCCCAAACTTCTGAGGGTCAGTTTGGTTCACAGTTGGAATTGGAATTGGAATTGAAATGGTCTATTCCCTTCACCTGTTTGGTTCAGTCTGAAATTGGAATCTGAATCAGAATTGGCTGGAATGGATTCTCATTCCCAGGGGAGGGGGAGGCAATGCCCATTCCCTCATATGGGGGAATGCCATTCCACCAGGAATGGGAATGGGATTCCGATTCCAGACCCCTATTCCCGCAAACCAAATGAACCCTAAATGGATTTCTGACAATTGAAAGTTGCACTTGCTAACTCTAGTGCCAAAAGACAACCATATCCTTTTGGCTGGAATTCTTGGTATGGTTTTGGGTGAATAAACATTTAAGTAAGAGGTGCTTCAGATGGTATGCATGTACTTTGACAAATAAAAGCAAAATCTTATGCATCCCATCACTGATTTGGACTTTCATGCTTAAGTAAGCATATTAAAATTGCTTAACTGGACCAATGTTTTGAAAATCGTTATTATGCCATAACTTGCAGAGAAGGTTGAATAAATTTGAATTTTGAATCGTATCAATAGACTTTAAGGCAAGGATATTTCTATTTTTCTAGAAATCTATAAAAAAACAGCAAACATATACACTAAAACTTACATATATATAGAAAGGTGATTTTACCCTATTTTTAATCTATATCTACCAAAAATGAACTTCGGTGTATGATACAAGAAGAGGAAGGTGCTTTGGAGATGCACAAGAGCAGCAGTTCAATGGGTCATTTGGGAGGAGAGGAATGGAAGATTATTCAGAGATAAGATTCAAGAAAGTAGAACTATTATTGACGATTACACTGAAAGTGGTCCACTGGGTGAAGACATTTTGGTTTGTTCAACCCTTTCTCTTCTGATGACATTCTAAGAGGTTGGTGGATAATTGGAAACTCGTCTATTATGAGGGTTGTGGTACATCCTCAATGGGAATCTCCTCCAACTCAATGTTTTAAACTTAAACTGTAGTAGGGGCAATCTGGGTCTTTCAGGCTTTAGAGGTGTATTCAGGAAATGCATGATGGACATTTTGACTATCTACTGGGAACAACAGGTTACGACAATGCAATTTGAGCAGAAGTTTTAGCACTTTTGTAGGGATTAATTAAGAGTGGCAAAAAGCAAAAACTTTACTAACATAATCATTGAGGGAGATTCCGAGGTGGTGGTGAGATGGGTGCAGAATGAGAAAAGGTGTCCTTGGGTGTACAAGAGTGTACTGAATGTGATAAAAGAATTAAAAAGGGGCAGGGTAGTTAGTGTGAATTGTGTCCTGTACTCCCATCAACCCAAAAAGATTCCTTCTTTAGCTGCTCTGCACTCTGGAGTATAGCAATATACAAAATGTCCCAAATTACATGGATTAGCATCCCTCTGTTGTAATGCATCCAGCTACAGTTTTCCCAAAAAAGAGTAGGTCTATCGACTCCCTATTTTGCCAGGGTATCTGCCAATCCATTTGTTGTTCTTTTAACCCACCCAAATGTAGAGTTAAAACTCTTAGCAAGAATGTCAATCTCCCTGAAAGAAAATCTGTATTTCCATGGTGCTTAATTTACTTGCTTAGCCCAAGAAATGACCAAGAGTGAATCCCCTTCCGCTTCCAATTCTCTAGCTTATAATTGTTCTGCTAATTTCAAGCCTTGTAAGAGTGTCATTGTCTCAGCCTCAATCAAGTCTCCATACCCAATTGGTCCTGAGAACAAAGCCACAACTTCTCCATGATGATTTCGAAATACTCCCCCTAGTCCTGCACCTGCCAGGGTTTCCAAGGGAGCTACCATCAAAATTCAGCTTCAACTTATTTGGATATGGGGGTTTCCAATCCATCTTAGTAATTTCGTTATGTATTCCTATCTGTACCATTTCCTCCCATTTCCTCATTGTATCATCTGTTGAGATATCTTTGAATGTATTGACAATTTTTACCCAGTGTGCAGATCTGATTTTAATTGTTTCAATTGCTTCCTTTTTAGATCTGCTCTTCTCATTGAAAAATCTTTGATTTTTTTCTTCCCAGATGGTCCAAACTACAATATCTCTTGTGACCTTCCATAAACATTTTTCCCTTTTTTTCTATAGCCTTGTACAATTATAACTGAATAAACTAACCACATCTTGTGGGGGGTCCCATTTGCAGCCAAAGAGTGAAGAAAAGTAATCCCAAATGCAAGACACGAAAGAGCATGAAATTAGTAAATGAGGAAGGATCTCACCACTAGCCAAACAGATGATACAAACATGAGGAGAGAGGCACTTAACTGGCCTTCTTTTCTATATCAAGTTATAGGTATTAACCTTTCCAAGGAACACTTCCCAATAAAGAGTTTTCACTTTGGAAGGAATTGGCTTACACCAAATTTCTTTACTGGGAGATTCTCCCTCAATGATTCTGAATGGGTAAGGATGTTGAAGAAAGAGGGACAAGAGAAAAGACCATCTGGGGAGGGAGACCAAACTCTATTGTCCATGGAATTTTGGTCCAGGAAGACCTCTTCCAATTTTGAAAGCAGAACCAGTGATTAACATTCATTGTCCCTCACTCTTCCTCCTCTTCCTTTTCCCTTGCCTTTGTCCTTTCTTGTATACGTTTTCACCCCTAATGGCTTCTCTAGTAATGTTTTCTTCTTCTTCTTAAGCAAAAACATAGGCTCCGTTGGACTCTCTCTAAAACTTTTTTTTTCTCCCTCAATTTCTGGTGAAGACCCAGTTCTGATGTGGCTGCCCAAATCATCTGACTCCCTCTCAATTTTTGACACTAGATTTGTCAGGTTAGCTTGCTCCGGATCGGGGATTCTCTCTTCCACCCGTTTTATCCCCCATCTTCCCTACACCCAAGGCATTTGCAAGCTTTGTGGCAAAAGCATTGTTTACGTCAATGGGCTTTTGACATGGGACTGGTTTTGCACACATAGAAGAGGGCACACATTCGAAGTAGTGTTGGTTTTAGGAGAAGACATAGGATAAGTAACATAGAGGAAACTCGAGGGGGTAGGGAACTCCCTGTTTACTACTTTCACAAGCCACACCCATGGCAAGTAGAGGCTGATCGGAATCCTTGGGAGGTAGACATTGAGCAACTTCTTGTTGGCAATTAACTTGTGCTAATTTGCTTTGCAGTAGGTTACACCCAATAACCCCATTAGTCTAAATCATCCTTTGGTTTGTTGTCCGATTGTTTGTGTTCTCCCTCTCAATCCTAGGCGAGATCACTTCACAGTTTATAGGGGCCTCCCTCAACTCAAGCTCCTTCAGCGGTAAGGTGCTTGACGAAGAAGGTTTTGCGAAAATAAGTTTTGTACCCAAATCCTTACCCTCAGCTTCTTTTGAGTTTTGTTGGAGTCAAGACTTCCTATGTTGGAAAGTTGGTTGACCTCCTCTTCACCCTCGATTTGTAAGTCCTCTTAATCACTGTCTGCGTCTGATTCCTCCCTATCTTCTCTATTGAACTTTGGATTTAGTCTTCCAGGAGAGGTGGAATTTCCTTCTACTATTGCTTTCCAAGCTAGGTTGCTTATCGTCTGTTCAATCGATCTCTTCTGGGGTAGACCAGTGGAACAAGAGGCATGCTTGTCAAAAATCTAGTCGCCACTGCTGTAGATCAGTGGGAGTCCTGGCTTCCCAATGAAGGGGATGATGATACACCCTCCTTGTTGTCCCCTAACGAGCCAAAGGAGCAAGGCATGTGACTCCTCAAAAAGTCATGAGCCTTACTGAAAAAAATCGGGCCCGCACCTCTTGAAACACCTGGTCAGGTCAGCTTGACTTGCTTTGTTGCCCTTTTTTCAACCACCAAGGAATTTAAATATGCAGCATGTCCAAACCCCTTGTTTGACACAACACCCTTCTCTGCCTGAACCTTTGCGAGCAATTTCCTTCTAGCAGTTAGATCTGAAGTAGAGTTAATCCCATGTAGCTAATCCCAGGGGGCTTTCATTCAAGGGCGACAAATAACAGATCAGATCTTAATTGCGAATGAGTGTGTGGAGGAAATGAAAGGTCTAGTAAGAGAGGTTTCATTTGTAAATTGAATCTTGAAAAGGCCTATGATTTGGTGGACTGGAAGTTTCTATTGGAGGTTA
>NW_010729077.1:10455918-10522559 GCF_000365185.1 Nelumbo nucifera | reverse complement strand
TAACGTAAGGGGCCTAGATCTTTCACCTCAAATTGAGTGGCTAAGACTTTTTTTAGTCTCCGTATTTCAGCCTCCCAATCTTCTGTGATCATTATGTCATCCACATACACAATAAGAGTTGCGTTTTCCCTTCACCTCTTTTCACAAATAAGAGTGTGATCTGACTAGCATTGTTTTAACCCCATCTGTTGAACTGCTAAATGGAACTTACTAAACCAAGCCCGAGGCAATTGTTTCAACCCATATAAAGATTTTTTAACCTGCACACCTTTTGTTCACTGCCTTTGGCATAGAACCCTGGAGGTTGGGTCATGTACACTTCCTCTTCTAAGTCACCATTCAAGAAAGCATTTTTTATGTCCAATTGGTGAAGTTCCCAGTCAAGATTTGCTGCGAATGAAAGAAGGATCCTGATAGAGTTCATCTTAGCCACTGTAGCAAAAGTCTATGCATAGTCCACTTCACATACCTGTGTAAAGCCCCTTTCTACTAGTCTAGCCTTGTACCTTTCAACAATTCCATCAGCCTTGTGTTTCATTGTGAACACTCACTTGCAACCCACTGGTTCCTTCCCTTTAGGAAGGTCCACCAACTCCCAAGTGCCATTTTTGTGTAAACCATCAATTTCTTCATGCATTGCATCTGTCCATTCAGGTTTAGACAAAGCTTCTGCCACATTCTTAGGAACGGGGACACTATCTACAGAAGAGAGGAATGCATGGAATGAAGGTGAAACATGATCCTAGGACACAAAATTAGAGATAGGATGATTAGTGGTACAATACCTAACACCCTTTCTCTTAGCAATAGGAATATCAAGATCATTGATGACAGGTGAATCAACATTTAGAGGAACAGACATATCAATAGGAGCGAGTGTACCTAACTGATGAGACGGATCTGCCTCTAGTGAATCTGATGATGTTGGTTGCATAGTGTCAGATTCCATGGCTCTTGAACTCTGTTGGCTTTTATGGCGACGATGAAAAACCCAGAATGGAGGAGGATCGGGTAAAGGAGGTAGTTGAGTTTGAGTCGCCTGTTTCTCCTCAACCCTACTCTCCCCCTGAGGAGAAACCTAGAAAAAAGATTGATTCTCAAAGGATACATCAATGGAGACATAGTACTTGCGAGAGGTAGGATCATAGCAGCGATACCCCTTTAGAGATAAAGGGTAACCAAGAAAAACACAAGGAATAGCCTGAGGAATAACCGAGAGGGCATGCGGTTGATGATGTATGTAGCACACAAGACTGCATCCATCCAAAAACGTTTTGGCATATTCATATGAATTAATAAGCCACGAGCTACTTTGAGAAGGTGACGGTTCTTTCGTTCAACAATACCATTTTGTTGGGGTGTCTTGGCACAAGAGCTTCGTTGAAGTGACCCACTCGAACCAAAAAACTCCGTGAGATCACTATGGAAGTATTCCTTCGCATTGTCCGACTGAAAGATATGGATTTTCATTTGGAACCGAGTGAACACCATGCGTTGAAAGTCTTTCACAATTTTTGACACTTCATCTCGAGATCGCATAGGGTAAACCCAGGTGTATCTAGAATAATCATCAATCAAGGTAATGAAGTACTTATATCCAGCCTTAGTGGGTAGAGTAACAGGGCCCCAAACATCAGAATAAACAATGTGAAATGGAAATTCAGACTTTTTATTTCGCAAAGGTAAAGAACTTCTACAATGTTTACTCAATTGACATGTCTGACACTGTAACTGACTCACTGACAAGGACGCAAACAACTTTGGAAACATAACTTTTAATGACTCAAAAGAAAGATGACCTAGACGACTATGCCATAAATAGGCTTGACTCTCACTTGACAAACTCATGGACTCTGTAGCCACAAGACYAGCTTTATTCTCCAACATGTAGAGACCATCCACCATGCTTCCTCTACCAATTGTCTTTACCGAGGCCAAATCCTGAAGCACACATGAAGACGGAAAAAAAAGTGACTGAACAGTTCAAGGAGGAGTTATACTACTAATGGACAGTAAAATAATAGGTAATTTTGGAACATGCAGTACATTAGGAAGGGTAAGGCCTAGTGGGAGAGGTATGGTACCTCGATCAGCTATGGTAGAAAAAGAATCATCAGCTAGTCTCACCTTATCTCTCCCAGAGAGAAGATTATATGTCTGAAATAAATTTGACTTACCGGTCATGTGGTTTGAGGCTCCAGAGTCAATAACCCAAGGAGAATCAGT
Source organism: Nelumbo nucifera (assembly GCF_000365185.1). Next base: position 10,520,333 of record NW_010729077.1, on the reverse strand, counting down.
GGTATGAGATGACACATGGAAGGCAGTGGCAGCATTACCTGATGTAGATGCAAAAGAGGTAGAGGGAGTAGGACCAGAATCCATTTGGCGGAGAGTTCTACCATACAATTCCAAATGTTCACGAAAGGAGTTGATAATTTCTTCCTTAGGGTCAGAATTAGGATGCCTCTCTTGAGTTACCAAAGGACTAGTCTCTGTCGACGCAATATTAGCTGAGTTATACTTTTTCTGATTCTGCTAGCTTGGTTTCTTGCCCTGATCAGGTGTTGACTTCTTACCCAAATCCTGTGCCCATTTAGGTTTTCCATGGAGATCCCAACATGTATCTCCCATGTGTTGTGTCTTCTGGCAGTGAGTGCACCAAAGTTTACTCTTATCATCTATTTTTTTTGAGAGTCGCCTTTTTTTAAAAACACCTTCGACATTTGTATCTGAATTTCCCTGGACAGCTAGGGCAATTGACTCCCCTTCTACACAATTCATCACACTTCTACTCTCTTCTGACTGCACTAAGGCATACACCTCCTGAACTGATGGCAAGTCTTTACTACCCATGATCTGCACCCTGATGGACTCATATGAAGGATTCAGCCCTAAGAGAAAGGCAAAGACCCGTTGCTGAGATACAAGTGACTTATATGCCTTTGCATCTTCATCACACTTCCAATTCACATTCTGATTGTGATCAAGTTCTTTCCATATCGATGTCAAATCAGAATAGTACATCGAGAGACTTCTCTCCCTCTGCCTGCAAGTAGAGGATTCAGCTTGCAGTTGATATATCTTGGCATAGTGTCTCTGCTCTGAATAGGTGGACTTCGCTTGTTCCCATATCTCACAAGCAATTTCAGCCCACATAAAAGTCTTTCTTACCTGTGGCAACATGGAAACCAAGAGCTAAGACATCACCATACTATTCTCTTGGTTCCACCTATATATTCAGCACTTCCGTACTTCAGTTCCTTCACTCTCCCATTGATGTATCCTATTTTCCCCCTAGCAGTGATGTAGAGTTTTWTTCCCCTAGACCACTCAAGGTARTTCAGACCATCAAAGGGAATAAYAGCCAYGGGRAAACTCATATCCATTCCCCCACTCACTCCATTGTGGCTCCCTGAAATCTCTGAAGTAGCAGAATTCTCAAACGACATGGTCAAAACAGACAATCAGTCCCAAACACCGGACTTAGGACCCCTTCTTACTCCACAAAAAAAATGCTCCACTCAGTCCACACCCACACACTTGGGTTTGAAAACAGTTCGAGCACAAACAGTACCAATTTCAGGACAAAAAAAGGCAATATTCGGCAGATTTCAGACCTGTACGGTTTAACAGTCCCAACCTACCAGCCTTCCAGAATGTGTAAGAACATTAATCAGCAGGAGAGATCCTTAACACTTATAATCAAGCCAAATAATTGAGATAACAGATCATCCTTGACCTACAGTCGCCTTAACATAGGAACAGGATCACACRATCCCAAAAAACAGAGGTATAAAGATCTGACAGCATTCAGCAGCCCAGATTCATTTGGTTTTTTCACATGGTACACGACCAAGGAGGGTAAGGAAGAGAAAAAGGAAGGACTGTACCAGTTGTAGATCTGTTTTCCTCAGTCCAGATTCAGATCTCTGTTCCGCCCAGATTCAGCAAGTTGGAAGAGTGAAGTCTGTTCGATTTGTTCTCTCAGTGAAGTTTGTTCGATCTGTTCTCTCAGTCAGTATTCCCGCTCTGATACCATCTTGACAGTGTGGCCGACCAGAAATAAGAGGAAGAGAAGAGAAGAAGAAGAGAGAAGGGAGAAGAGAAGAGAAGGGATTGGCAATGTAACAGTGCTGGCGGCGCCAGCTTTTATTATAATATATATAGGGCGGCAGAAATAAGAAGGGAAAAGACCCTTGTGCCCCTGCTATAAGTGAGTACAATAACAGACATAGCAGAAGTAAAAAAATAGAAATAAAAAACGCTTTAACTAGCCAAACAGACCCTAACACCAACAACTAAATTATTTCAACACGAGATGGAGTGAACCATATTTTTTGGGGAATTCCAGGGCCGGGGTTTCAGATTTGATGTACTTCTGGTATATTGGTTTATATAATTTTTTGTACTCATGACAGCTTTAGCTGTTTGTACCGTCTTCTCTCCATCCTTCAGATACTCAGAAGTTTCTATTTTTAATTAATACATTTTGAGAGTACTGATCAAAAAAGAAAGTTAATGTTCTTAATGATTGATATTTAACAGTAGTTTTTTCTAATAATACTCTTTTTCTGCATTTTTTTGTATTGATCTGGTATTAATGTACTATTAGTAGGTTAATTTGCCTTTGGGTTCTCCCTTTCAATTTATGTTTTTATTGACTTGTAATCTTTCATATTGTCAGATTGCAGCAACCATCATGCCAGAAGATTATCGACACAAAAAGGTATTTCTATGCAACCCCACTTCTTGACTATTAAATTATTTCTTGAATTCGTTTTTTCCTAGCCCTTCATTCAGAACAGATGTCAAAGCAACCCCACTTCCAGACTGTTCAGCATGCACTTTAACCATGATTTCTTGACATGACATATCTGGTGACTATTGGTATGTTGCAGGTGTGGATCCTCTGTAATGACTGTAATGATACTACTGAAACATTCTTTCACATTATTGGGCACAAATGCTGTCATTGCAATTCCTACAACACTCGTATGATTTCCCCACCAGTTCTTCCTCGATGACCAGATTCTGAACTCCCAAATCCAGTCAACTAGGTTCACTTCTCATACTTTGGTAAGCCAAGTTTATCCTTCATGTTACTAGCTGAACTTCACCTTGAAAGTTGGTTGCAATTGTAGTCAGGTAGCTTCCACCATTTCTTAAAAAGTGTGGTGTTCCGTTAACTAGCGATGCCTGTTGTCACTGTAATTGGTTATATGGTCAAACTTCAGAGATCATAGTTGATTTTTTTATCAATATGGATGAGGTTTAAGTTGTCTTCAATTGAAAAGATAAATATTTAGATGTTACTCCTTCAGAGCCTAGTAAAAGGTTGTGATTCACGACTACCATAAGTCATAACGTGTAGAAACTATTCTGATTACTTCCAAAGGATGTTTTTTGTATAAATATTGCCTTCAAACCAAAGTTTAAAGTACCGGAAAGGCAATTTTAAGACTTATCTGAATATGCTTTGGATACACGTACATATGGTGGAAAAATTAAGATGCACATATACACTAGAGAAGCTCAACTAAATCCTAAAAATATATAAATTATAATAAATCAAAAGTGCTAATGCCTACAAAGAAAATACATAAGATTGCAGCAAAAAAAAGTTGTATAAACATGCAACTTTTTGGTTTTTAGTAGTTTATGTGAATTGTAAATTATCGGGATACATTTAGAACCAATTGGAAATGGTAGGATAATTAAAATATGCATGCATAGTTCAGCAAACTGATATTATAAATATCATTAATACTTAGAAATAAAGGGCAACCCAGTGCATGAAGCTCCCCCGCTAATGCAGTGTTTGGGGAGAGACAGATGTATGTAGCCTTAACCCTGATAAACAGAGAAGCTGTTTCTAAGATATGAACCCTGGTCACCGAGGTCACAATGGAGCAACCTTACCAATATGCCAAGGTCCACACCCTCATGCTTAGAAAATAATTAATTTTAATAATCAAGCATCTCTAAATTTAAAAATTTAAGATCTATATAAATTTAATTAATACTGGTATGTTGTAATAGTAATATTATATTCTTTTAAATAGATAACCAAGATCCAAACTTTGTTAGTTGAAAATGAACTTGATGTGCTTTAATAGGACTAAGCTGAAATGCATGGGTATAATAATGAAGCTTACAGCTTATGCAAATTTGGGAAAGTTGTCATGGAGCAGTCTGGTGAATATTTTTCTTTCAAATGGGCAACTTAGGTTGAAAACCTACCGACATGATTTTTTGCATAGGAGTTATTTTAAATTGAGTTAAAAGGAAATATTTGAGTTAATTACAAAGAATTAATGGTTGAATTTGAATGAAGGTTCAAAGTATTGGAAGGACAATTTTAAGTGATGTATTGGGATATGCTTTGGATGTGCATGGATATGCAATGGAAACTGATAAATCTAAACAATGCATCAATGAAATCAAATCTAAAGTCTCAAATGACTGTATATATGTATATTTTAATAGTTTTTGTCAAGTGTGAAGTGTGAACTACCAGAATACATTAATGAAACATTAGGAAATTTTAGAAGAATTGAAATATGGTTTAAATTAAGAATGATTATTAATTTCGATGATCCAATAATTGTTTTATTTTTAATTTTTTTTGTTGATAATATTAATAAAAAAAAGGTTAATGAAAATAGCTTAGAAATTTGAAACTTAAAGGAACATGTCATTTTTGCAAATTGTGAATTTGTGATAGTATTGCCTTGGTAGAAGGATTCCTCTTTCATGTGGGTAATTTAATTTTGAATAGTGTTAATTAATAGGATGATTTAAATTTGCATAGGTAGGTATCCATTTAGTTTGTGACAAGTGATATCAGTTTGTAATGTTTGAGTATGCATTTGTAACAGTCGAATATCGGTTTAAGAATAGAGTATTTCTTTACAATGGTTGAGGGTGGTTTATGATAATCATTCATGGGTTTGCAACAGTTTAATGGGTTGGTAACAGGTTGTAACAGTTGAGTATGAGATCATAAAAGTATGTAAAGTTGAATAAGTTTGTGACAGCTTATAGCAGTCAAGAGTATTGGTTTGTAAAAGTTGTTTATATCCAGACCGATATAAACACGATATGTACCAATATCATGTGATAGATATGGTTGGATTTGTCTAAAATTAGTAATTTTCTACCTTAAAATAACTAAACATTTGACCATATTAGTCGATACATATTGATGTTGTTAAGCCTTGCTGAATTTCAAATTTGAGTAACGATACTATATGAATGATACACCCATTGGTAATTTGGTATGCTTACTTATTGCAATCCAGATCTACAGCTCTACATTGGGAACATCTCCCCATGAATGGTACATAACATGTGTTCTCAATGTGGCTATGTGGGTAGGAGATCTGAACACGACTTATTGGCCGATGCACCATGAAAGCCAACCATGGATATATTGGCTGCCCGTAATTCCAAAATCCAATACACCATGGCAGCTTAGGCTCTGTTTGCACTGGTGTAAATGTGTGGCACAGTGCAAATGGGATAAGATAAATGCAATATCTGGTTTGTTTCTACTTCAGATTTGACCATGTCTTATTTGTTTGAAAGAATTAAAATGATGTGGTCGCCACTTATATGAGAAAGGTTAAGTAGAATGAAGTGTAAATTTGGCATCAGCTATTGGAATACAAAAATTTGCAAGTTTTGTATCAGGAAGGAGCACAAATCATAATTGCAAACAAATGAATGCAAAACTGGATTGGGTGCAAAATTTGTATTCAGATCAGATTTGCGCCGTAAGAAAATAGAGCCTAAGGCTCTGTTTGGGAATGAGTCAAATAGTGTAAATGCAAATATACAGATATTGCATACAAATGCACAATATTGGTGAGCTTTCTCGACTGGATGCTTTGATAGAATTACTTTCTTGCCAAACGATTTTTAGTTGTAATGGATGCAAACATGAAGCCCGAGAGTGAAACATATCTTTTTAACATTGAGCAACTTTGAATGCAAATGTACGTTCCTTTTTTTGATGTAAAATTTCCTCTCATTTTGGGTTGTAAACATGCCTTCGAAACTGTGTTTTCTGTCGATGTCAATAATCAAATGTATTCTTGCCAAACACTAGCAAAATTAAACCAGTGTACACTGAGATGACATTTGCATTCCTTCCAAACAAGCCTAAACTATAGTGAATGAAATGGGTTTGTGGTAAAATTGGTTTGGATGTGACAATTTTCAAGGGATTTATAGATATTAAACAATACACTTATTTTTGACAATTAATACCTCATTCTTTTTGTTGTTAAATCAAGACTTTCATTTCCCAATTATTTAAGAATAATAATAATTCATACTCGTTTTTTAATTATAAAATATTAGCAAATAGACGGCAGTCAAACTTAACATTAGTCTCCGGTTGGGATGAGTGCAAATGCAAGCAATGCATTTGTATTCTGGTTCAGTTTTGTTGGTCTGGTAAAAATGAATTTATGTATTGAGAGTGATAGTTTGCACTCAAAATAATAGTAAAATTTACATTGAAAAAAGCATAAAAATTTTTGCACTCAAAATTGAACAATGTTAAAAAGATATATTAGTTTTTTTTTGATACACAGTGAATTAATAAAACCTTGCAAAATAGGATAGCTACCTATAGCATCAATGGAAAGTGTTGGAACGGGTGGCCATAGGCCCTCGATTTGGAATTTTCAACATGTAGGAGAATCCATTGGCCATGTGAAATCTAAGGTTGTGCTCAAGTGTTGCTGGATCCATCAAGAAAAGTGGAGTTACTCTTCGTTTGCAGAATAGGATAGCTACCTATAGTGTCAATGGAAAGAACCTGAAAACCTCCTTCCCTCCATGTTGCACGTGAGCGTCCATTAAAGCATTTTACTGTTGCTTTTGAGTCTCCTTCGGTAATTATTGTACCCGCTCCACTAGATGTGGCTAGTATGTGTGCTTCATGGCTTGGTCTCATTTCTGTTAATGTTATTGATGGTTGTGCCAATTGTCCATTTGTATCTCTTGCAATGCACCACCCACAGGCACAAAGTTAATCTCCTTGTTTCTAGAGGCATCAAAGTTAATCGTGATAGTGGTTAGTTTTGGAAGGGTTCACTTCTCTCCCGCATTAATTTCCTTTCTTTAGCATGTCCTAATCTCAACCATGAACCATTCTTGGGCGTCTCTATAAACTCTCAAACTCTGGAGCGCCTTGGTGTTATTATTTGGCTTGGGTTGTACTTTTATTCTAAAGGGAAAATCTATGATATGGAAAAGATATGGTATGAGAAGAGTTTTGACCAATCAAAACCCACCTATGAATTTTGATAAATAACACCTGATTGGCTACCACGTTTATGATTCCAATTGATTGGTTAGAAAATTTTCAGATATCATATTTTTTCCATATCATAGTCAAACCCTATTCTAAAATATTCTTCTGTTCCTGCTTTTCCACACCTTACATAGAACGTAGGTGAGTTTCTCCCAGTCCCAGTAAGGTGTATACTATTTGTTCTATTTTGTTTTTCTTTCCAAGTAAAATTTGGATTCATATTAGCACCCATTACAATTAAAAGTTGTTTGGCAATAAAGTAAATTTACCAATGCAAAATTAAATCAACTTTGCATTTGCCCTCCAACTTAAGTAGTTTTATCCTTTGGGTGAGTTTCATGTATCTGACTTTTACTTTGTTGCCTCCTTAAGTAAACCATGTCCTCTGTCCTTGTCACCTTGAAATATTTAATCACCTGATCCGCCAAATCCAAAAGAAACATCAAAACCAAACAACAAGCTGTCTTGCCTTTTGCTCACCGGAGGGGTAATTACTAATTAGTTTAGTGCCCTAGGGAAGGGGCAAGCAGGCACGGCGCAGCATTTATTGGAAATCAATTCCGGTTCTCCATAAACAATGCACATGTTCCGTTGCTGTTTCATAAAGCAAGACCCCCCCCCCCCCGCCCTCACCCCCTTTCCGGCTTAAAGAAGAAGAAGAAAATAATAATAATTCTTTTTCTTAAGAGTTTGGAATAACAGTGGGATAGGATGGATCTTAACAGCATTACAATATTGAACTGAGAATGAGAATATTAATAGAGTTGACCGTGGATGGATCCCATTCCCAAATTTAAATATTTTATTTACACCTGAATATTTTCACTAATTTAGTCAGTGAAGTGTAGGGATGACATAACTAAACAGTTGTTACTTTGTTGCCGAACAAACAAATAATGCATAGGAATCGAAATATACATAATATATTATAATCTTAAAAAGGAAGGAAGCTTTCTCCCGACCTAATTAAAAAAGGTCTGTCCATCCAAATCCAAATCCAAATCCAAACCCCACCCCACATCCTTCCCCCGCAAGGCCACAACAATTTTTAAGGCCGTGAAGCAAGAGGGGAAAAAAATTAAAGAGCACCGCCTACCACTCTCTCTCTCTCTCTCTCTCTATTCACTTTTTTTTTAAAGGTTTGAATTAATAATAACAGAGCATTTTTCATGGATGGCCGATTTTATAAGAAACTTGGTGTCTAAGCAAGCAAGCAAAGCACCCACAGGAGAGGTGTCTGGCGCCCACTGGATTGAGGGAGGGACTCAGGAATCATCATTAATCATTAATCTTTCTTTTACATTTTAGTTAAAGCAGCAGCAGTCCCTTCCTCCTTATCCTTGACGCGACCACCCCCACCCTGGTCCTTGTTCGGTGGTGGTTTTGAATTTGACGAGTAAACAGTTGTGCGAGCATCAACACTATTCTGCTTCTTCCGTCTCACAGGTGCTGCAGGATCCACCAAGGGACCTGACCATGTTTGCATTGCTCCTTTTGAATATGTGAATGCTGTCGAACTGAATGGGACATCTGGGTGGTCGAATTCTGCGTCTATGTGATGCGATGAACCCAAGGGGTAACCCACTCCTCCATCTTGGTGCGGTGGTGGAAACTTCTCGCTCTTGCTCTTCGCATTTGCATGTGTAATTAGTCGCCGTTTCTGCTTTTTCAATAACATCCACATCCATTACACTTCGATTATTCAAACTATCAAAACTAATTGCATGCATTGCCCTACAGGAAACCCAGAAAAACTAACAAAACTCCCAAGTGCGTACTTAATCTTCTTATTACTCATTTTAAAACAATTATTTAGTGGTTTCAATCTCATAAATCTTCTGTAATGAATAATGGATATGCAAAAATTTGGTTCCAATCCATCATTTAATAGTTTCAAACAAGAAAATAGTTTTCTGAACCTCAAAACTGCGACATATTATCTCATCTTTTGCCATTCAAGACTCTCACGAACATTCCTTTTTATGAACCAGCAGCAGCAGCAACAGAAAATGATAAGACATTATTCTCTAACATGCACGTATGAAACCTAACCTTTGCTTTTTACCAAAAGCAAATCTGCAGAGGTCACAGAGCTGTTGATGCATTACCAATTATTGGTCCTAGCTATCTGGGGTCTTTGGAGGGGTGGATTGGATATGAACCTAACCTTTGGCATTTTTTTCCCTTTTTCACACAAAGTGGCCACTCTGGCCCCTTTGTGCATTTGACATTTCTTAAAACAAAATACTTTCTTTCCAGCATCACCATGAGCCATTACTAAGAAAAAAATTCCAAGTGCTGGTAGAGAGTTTCCTTGCCAACCATTTTATAGAACAGTTATCCTCATCCATATCCCCCACCCCGGGGAAAAACGAGTATAATGTTTTGGCAAATCTCAAGTATGCAGTGCATGATATATCTACTGTAAATATGATAAACAACAATTGGAAGAAGCAGCTTATCTGACATACATCAATATTGCCTTGAAGTTCAGCATTGGCTTCTGGAGCAGGAAATGCCCTTATTGGTCGATCACGTGCCCGAGTTTTCTTCACACCATCACCATTGGCTTTGCTAGCAGCTCTTAGCCTACACAGTATACAATCATAAATCCTCCAAGTCACATGAGATTAAAATGGATACTGTGAAGCGCTGTGTGCAAATGCTGTGCACATACTATGCACAGGACACTACAGCCTCCATGAATGACAGCATACAAGTACAGGGGAAGTTTCTGATGTATGGCTGTAGTGTCCTGTGCATAGCATGCACACAGCAGATCTGCATTCATAGGAAATTGGTAACAAAAAGAGAAGCAAGTAAAACAAAATAAATATTGTTTCCAGAATAGGGATAGCTACCGGAGCAGAAGTTCGGTAGCTTGTCATTCCCTGCATCATCATTCTAGAATGTGACACCTCTCACTCTCCCCCACCTCTCTTTTTGGTTTGCTAAAAGCTTAGATTCTATTATATGGGAAGTTTCAACAAAATTTCCATCCGCCCTAGGGGGCTTTGACAAAACTGTTTGTAGCATACTCTCAAGGCTCCACATACTTAACATATGTTTCACTCACCCAGTGAAACTCTCAATTATAACCAGATAAAATGTATTTGCATTCTAACTTTGTCACTTACCTTCTGGCTTCTTGATCTCGTAATTTAGCATCTATCTCCTTGCTTGGAGGATATTGTGGAAGGGTTGAAGGTTCACATGCATAAGGCTTGGTAGTGAAGAACTGCAAAAGAATGATCAAGTTTGTCAAGGGGTGATCTTCTACAGGGGAAAAAATCAATTACATTGAAATTCAAAATATTTAGTGGTTAGAACAATTACGAATAAATGTCAACAAACAGATGAATGACTCAGTTTCCTTATTTGAACAATACAGATGAAACCCATAACCAGGCAGATAAAAAGTTCGAAGCCTGCTTCATAGCTAGTTAGTTGTAACTAAGTTGTGCTTTTTCTGATTAAGAATGCATTTAACCTAAGTGGAAAACTACATGCAAAGACTTGTAGAAATAAATTAACTGCAGTGGCCAGAGCTTTAAGCAATCAGTAAAGCTATTCTTTTTTGCTTCCAGATCACAAAAGTTGCTATACACAGCATTGTTCAATGCAGTTGATGATTTTCTGCCTCTTTCTGTTCATCTATATCCCTTCTCCTTTCTTCCAATTTTCTCCTTTCAACTCCTTCATGTTGTTTTTCCTCCTCACCTATGCTCCTGTTACGTTTAATGAATTGTCATGAAATTCTTTCTCAGGATTTAGTGAAAATTAATAGAATAGAGTTTTTGCCCTAGAATTATTGTTCTTGAAACAAATACTTTTGCTGAAGAATAATACTTTCTCTGTTTTTTTATCACATTTTTGTATTTTGATTGAATGAAATCATAATCTTGTTTAACAAAATATGCCTAATGGGTGACCAGTGGAATTGAATTATTCAATGAAGTCCCTAAAGTAGATAACGTTTGCCTTCCATATGCAACAAAATCTAATTGGCTGTAATAAAGAATAGACATTAGTGAGGAGAAAGTGTATTCTCAGAAACCTGACGTGAGGCTTCTCCAGTTGTCACTTGTCAGAAGCCATGGGGTTAAATTTATGTTTTTATTGGAGGGAACCCAATCAATGCTTGTCTTTCTTCTGATCCATTTACTGAGGCCACTTCATAATCAACAAAACGAGGACAGGAAAATCTTTCTGAAAGCTATTTCACTGCAACTGCTCACAAGTACTTGGCAGAACCAACGCCAGAGAAGGTGAGCAAACCCTCTAATAGGGTAAGATGTAAATGATATACCACTTAAATCCACAGCCTAAGAGAATTTAACAAATGAAACTAAGCTGATATTCAAGATAAAGGTGCCTGATGGCTTCCACAACTTTCACTATGGTTCATATTCTTTAGCACAAGCTTCAACAAAATTAAGTATTTTATTGCCAGAAGCAGTTTTCTTGATATTTATAGCCCAATTTCAGTGGTTGAGGAAGTACTTAATAGACAAAAGAATGAAAGATATGAAAAAGAATGCAGTCTTAAACCTCAAGTAGGATAGAATGTAATACTCATGGAAAAAAGATTATGAAGTGCATGACTGTACATGCATTATGCAATCAGATAAAAGAGAGTGCATGTCAATCATGAGAGGCAGCAAAGTAGTTCCTTTTCCTTTTTTTTCCTGGTCCAAACGCTTTTCTTCATTCATTTATTCTACCAGAACAAAACTAAAGCAGACAATACAACCACCTCAAGAGAAAGTGAACAATCCAACTTAAAGAAAGGACCTAGCACACAGAAACCAATTCCTAATAATTTTTTATCAGCATGTTGCAAAGAAATAATTCAAAACATAAAAACAGAACAGACTGATTACTGGAATTAAAGAACTTACTTCACTCCTTAATGCAGCTGTGGCAGTCTGACGCTCAGCTGGGTCAATTGCAAGAAGAGTATCAATAAGTGGTAATGATGATGGTGGAAAGTCTTTAAACGTCTGTGCTATGCATCGTGTGTATGGTTGCCGGGGCTTAAAAACAGTTGCATGAGGCAATTTTAATTTTTTCCAATAATCCTCATTAGGAGAGCCACATAACTTGAAAATTTTATGCAGTTGCTCCACCTGAATAACAGAAAAGAATATAGTTAAATGACAATACAAATTTTAGCATTACTCTAATAATTTGTTCTTTAAGAAAGAGCAATATGCAGAAATATATGCATAAGCATAATAGATATAATCCTAGCCTGGGGATGCAATTCCAACAGGTTGACACAGGTTAGAAGCTAACCTGGTGCAAAAAGATTGAAATTTTCTTAGGGAATATGTATGCAGTTACTGTCTATTTGTCTTCCTAAAATCCCAGGTTGGCATCTTTAAGAATCCCCTTCAACTTCCAAATTCTAAAACTTATTGAGAATTTGAGATACTGTTTTTCAATCCTAAGGAAATCTGAATTTTTTCATTCTCCATGGTACTTGGCTAACGGCACATCCGACTTACATTCCAAGGTAGGGGAGATAAGTATGCCCTTCAATACATCTTCCTATGCATATGGTTTTATTTTCTTACTTTGTTGTTTTATATGTACCGACCGCTCCAGCTCTGTTTAGAGGTGGATGTGAGGTAAGAAAGGGATAGGTGGGGCAATGGGTGAGGAAATATCTGGGAGCATGCTTCATTTCATGAACAGCAAAGAAGAAGTAATGGGAAGTTGGAAACGGAATTTAGAAATTTATGAACCACAATTCATAGATGCTTCTTCCCTGGGTTCACTTGAATTGCAATTCAGATGTGAACCAAGGGGGCTCTATGAGCAGCTCTGGTCAATAACATTACACTACAATAGAAATGAAAATAAAAGACTAGTCTGAGGAGGAATCACAATTAACTCTATTCTCCATGCACATCCTCTAGCTCATCTATCTACTGAAGAGTCTGTGAACTTCCATATAATTTTGAACAAGATATTCACTCTAGATGTCAGAGCTCTCACCTCTCACATAATGCTAATACATTTAAAGGGTCAAAAACATGCATCTACTTGTGCCAACATCTAAATTCTAAAAATTTCTTTCTTTAGGACCACACTGCATCCAGTCTACCCATCCCAACACCCCAGTTAGCTGGGACCAACATTGGGTAATGACTTTTTTAATCTGCTTGTTTGCAAGGCCAAAAGCAAAAAAGGTATGGTGGCTCACTATTTCCAATTAATCAAGCCACAAAGCATACAGCCTCATACAACCATAGAGAACATTTAACAGGAATAAAACATATGAAATTTTTACTTGGCAACTCAATTTTCGTATGTTATGGTGTATCCCCCTTTTCTCTCTTTTCTAGAGTTTTTCCTTCCTTTTGACAAGAATAAGCATACAATAAGCATACTCTTAAATGCTCACTATTTCTACCCAAAAATATGTGCACTTAACCTTCAGCTTATTCTTCCAAATCTTGATAGGCATTACATACAAACCATCTTTTAATATTTGTAGACATTGGATACAGCATCAAATTATTCATGAAATTGAGAAATCATTTCCATGCCAAGCCCTCCTTATCCATGAAGCATTTAAGAGTACCTATTGTGTGTAATATCAACTAGTTCATGAAACATTCCCAATGGATGAACCCTAATCATTCATTGAGGGTCCCCATCTGTGGATAAGTTCTCATTGGTTGTATCATAAAGCTCCTTTGAGAGGGGAGTTATGAATCTCAAATTTTTTGAGGCAGCATGATACATATGAGAAGAATTTGCAACATACACAGGATTTTTAGTGGGAGATAGGATGGTAAGACTTTGGGAGAATGATTGGTCTGGGGAGTGGAGGTTGTGTGAATTATACCCATGATTATAGATCAAGCACTAAATTAATATGGCTAGAGAATACTTTAAAAGTAGGGGAAGCAGATTGTGTGGTGTCCGAGGTTTAGGAGGCCTTTATTGGATAGGGAGTTGGTAGAACACATCACTTTGCTTGCAAGATCAGAAGCTGCAAAAATAGATAGTGATACAAAAGACAAAAGATAGTGGAAAGAATGTTATGATGGAAAGTCTACAGTAAGATCTTTTTATGACGCAATGACAAGGGACTGGGGGAAGTTTCCAATGTGATAGGTGCATCCAAAGTCCAAGGTGCTTTCAATTCCATCTTCCTCAAAAGTTGTTAGGATTCAAATCAAGAAGAAAATATATAGTATTCCAGGCATATAATTCTGTGCTAAAAAAGGTGGTTAAAGGACAAATTAAGGTGCTGTAAAGAGCAGAGTCCGAGAACAAAAAAGATAAATAAATGGTCATGGCTCTCACATGATTTGGAAGATAAGTATGTAACCAAACTTGGGCATAGAGACATCAACCACCCCTAAATAGTTCTCTCAAGTGAAATTAAAAAGACTTTAGAGAATAGGAACAATGTTTAAGTCACCTCTGTATGTCCAGGCAGGATAGGCTTCCCGGCAAGCAACTCAGCTAGAATACAACCCGCACTCCATAGGTCCACACCTACACCATAGTCAGTAGCCCCTAGGAGGAGTTCTGGGGGCCGATACCATAAGGTGACCACGCGACTGGTCATGGGTTGCTTGTGGTTAGGATCAAAAAATGAAGCCAAACCAAAATCGGCAATCTTAAGTATTCCTCCATTGTCAAGAAGGAGATTGGAGCCCTTAATGTCGCGATGCAATACACCTCGGTTGTGACAGTGCTCAAGTCCTGACAATAGTTGATGCATATAGCATTTCACCTGCCATATCCAGAGGCACATACTAAGGAAGGAAAACAGAAGGTACTTTCAAGTAATTTCTATCAAGTGTAGTCGCTTCAAGAAATAATAAATCAGAAAAGTAGGCTAACCTGGGGTTCTGTAAACTTAATGCCTGGGCTTGCAGCGAGTCCAGCCAAATCATGTTCCATGTAATCAAATACAAGGTACAGGCTACATGACATCCTTGAAGTCACCAAGCCCTGTAATTTGACAACATTCGGATGATCCAACCGCCGCAAGATAAGAATTTCTCTTGCCATAAATTTTACACTTTCAGGCTCCAAATTGTCAAATCGGACCTTCTTTAATGCAACAATTTTTCCCGACAAAGTATCTCTAGCTTTGTATACATTGCTGTAAGTTCCTTGACCAATCTAAGAGCAGGAGAATCAGGTCTTACACTCAGAAACAAAACCAAATAAAGAAGATTACCGGGGGAAGGAATCAAAAGGCGTACCTTGTCCAGCTTTTCAAAACTATCCGCCCGCCTAGGAGTCCAACCACTGATCGCCTCACCGGCGACAGCAGAGAGCCAAGATGGCCATCCAGCAGCGACCTGCTCTCCATGTACATGCTTTGGTGGGTTGCTCAGTCTTGGATTCGGCCTGGACCTTCTCCTCTCACCCCTTGGGCGTTGACCCCCTTCCTGCTTCTCCTCCTTCTGGTTCTCCCCATTCTGAACCTCGGTATTCTCGATCTTAGTCACCGGAAGCTGCGACTTCCTACCCGACGAGACAGAGAGGTTCCTCTCATTCTCCTTCTCCCTTTCCCTCTCCTTTGCCTTGTGCTTTACCTTAGAAACCGCCGGGGACGATACCTCTCTTCCAAGTACACACCCCATTTCTCATATATCCCAAACCTCATCTCTCAGCACATCTTACTCCTCTTCTCCTTCATCCAGTCCCCACTCCCCACCGATCACCCGAAATCGAAAACCCTCCGAGACTTCCCAAGAACTTAGCTTCCGAATCCGCTATTCACCTCCTTGAATTAGAAACCCTAAACGTTACCTTTCCGTCATTCAATCTACCGAAGAAATGAGAAAGGTATACGGGCATAAAACCTACTCCAGGAGCCCTAAAGCTTTATTCCGACAAAGCGGTATAAGTAATGATTTGCAGTCGCCACGATTTATGGCAGTCAGCAACAAGTTAAAAAGGAAAAGCAAACAGTAAAAACAAACTTTTCTTGTGATTGCCGATCCGCCTCTAAAGTTGCAGACGATGGAACTGACTAGAGCTTCAATCTCCCTTGCTTGTTAGACCAGAGAAAACTTTTGCCCTCTACTTTCCTTTGACTCTGCCGGAGACGGAGAGAGAGAAATAGAGAGGGAGAGCAAACGAGCTCGCCGTAAACTGAGCACCACTTATTTATACTGTGATCAAGAATTCCGATCGTCGCAAGTCAAAGCTAAGCTCCACGGGATTAATGGATTTTTTTCCATTGTCCTACGTGTACTTGCTTACTAGGCACCACCATGACGCCACGTAATCCATGGCTCATTGCCACGTTGGCAGTTATGTATTTTGACGAAGATGCCCTTTGATGCGCATACGACAAAGTTAATAATTCTGTGGACCGGCAAGGACAGGACGGTCAAGTGCTCACGTGTGGCTTATGCTTCTAAAGCTCACTGTTTCTGTATTTTTCGTTAAGAACTGCCTGTCCATTTATCCCGTACATCACTTAGCTGTAACGCTGTTTTGCTCTCAAGGTCGCATTTGGGTAAGTGTGAATGCAAAATGTTTTGGTTCATGAAAATGTAAATTTAGTTTAATTTTGTATTGATAAATACATAATAAAAAACTAGGGTAAAACACAAAAACCTCTCTGAAGTGTTTACAATCATAAAAACTTAAATTTTGAGAAATTCAACAAAAATTTCCTTTCTGTCACCTTACGGAAAACGTTAGATTGATGTAGCAGTTTCTTTCAAATACCCATTCTACCCTTTTATAAATTATTTTACATACAAAATTACTGAATAACCATGTTTTAATTCGACAAAAACATTAGAAGATGATCGTTAAAAGGAGATTTTTGTCGAGTAAAAAAATAGGGTTATTTCAGTAATTTTGTATGTAAAATAATTTATAAAAGGGTAGAATGGGTATTTAGAAGAAATTGATGCGTCAATCTAATGTTTTCCGTCTAAGAAAATGACGGAAGGGAAGTTTTTGTCAACTTTCTCAAAAGTTCAGGAGAGGTATTTATTAAAATTAAACTAGAAGGAAAGTTTTTATGATTGTCTTCAGGGGAGGTTTTTGTATTTTACTCAAAAAAGAATTTTACTTCTAGTAAAAAATGTTTGATTTTGAAAATTATACTAGATGGTCAAACTGTTTGACCCAAAAATCAGCCATGGCACTAGGCCCAGTTTTGGACCCAATAACCATAATCCAAAAGGTATTCTTCTTGCCAAATACCTGTAAAACTATGCAAATTTGTTTCAATTCATCAATGTAAAAAGATGGATTTTAGTCTTGAAATTTATGTTTGTATCCATCACAATTAAACAGAAAGGAGATTATGAACCATTTGGTTGCACATTTATGAAATAAAACAGATGTACTTCTGCTCTCCTGTGTGCTTTAATGTATATTTGCATTTGTGATGCTTGGAGTAGAACTACCCCGGTTCCTGGTCTTGTGTAAGCCAATATTACGAAAAAAAGAAGGGAGAATGACCGATAACCCCAGGGTTAGAATTTGTAAGCTCAAAGTACATTTGGGGTAGGTGTCAGTTCGAAATTGATGCCAATTTACGGGTAGGTATGGGTGCATAGAGTGTGTTTTTTGGACCTTCTGAATGTTTATAGCTTTGCGGTGAAAATCAGAAATCTACAGTAGGCCTGTCCATACTTTTTCGAAAAAAGAATCATTTATTGAAATTTGGCCAATGGGATGGTAGCAATTATCATCTCTGTTGCATTCAAGGCCAAATTCCATGCCCCTAACTTACAGGGTTGCCAATGAAGCTGCTCACATTGATTTGAAGTAACTACATTGGCCAGTTAGTCCCAGGAACCAATCCAAACAAGAGAGGCAATGACGAGATGCGGAAATCTTCACCTAGGTTATGTTATGGGGCTCTTATGAGAGGCATTTGCCTGTGTTGAGAAATCTGTACCCAGAACTCTTCTGAGAAGATGTCCAGATGCGGAGACCTAGAGGGTGAAACCCAACCACGGATCTCATTAATGGCATTTCTGAATTCTATCTTTTAGAATTTTGGCTCTGATGACTTGTGTCCAACTCCTACAACTTATGGTGGGTGTGTATCGTATCATCTATCATCTAGTGATGTGCTTTGACAGATCTGGTAGGCACAGTTGTTATCATGGAGAACAAGAGAGGTGCGCCGCTGCTGCAACTCCCTTGTTATCATGGCCGTAGAACACATGAACAAAGGTCCTACAGCGGGAAAGAAGGATGGAAGGGAATAGGGGAGAAAGGATAGAGAGGAATCAGGAGGAGGCTGCTCTTCGTGGACGATGAATATGTCACAGGATGGGTATTTTAGGAATTTTAGAAAATACTAGTGACATGATGTCACATGTAAATGGAGTGTGATGGAAAGTTAATTATCAGAAACAGTATGAATACTTTAAGACAATATATAAACACTAAGGGTAGAATTAATTAATCAACTAAATAGTAGTGATAGTTTAAGAAATTTTTAACCAAAATTGATTGCAAAGGATTATGTGGTCTTTATAATGTTTTTCATTGAGATGGGTGCCTGAAATAGTATATTTCACCACTATAGCCCTTTCATCTAGGCTCATTTTCCTTCTCACCAAGAAGCCATTTCGTCTCCTTCCTCCTCCAATCCTTTTTTTTTTCTAAATTAAATCATCTGTTATTTTTAACAAATAAAACCTCAAATCCCAATCCTTAGTGAAGCCAAATCAATCCTATCTCCCTCTCAATCTGTTATTTTTTCTTCACATCTCTTCCTATTCTCTTTTTTTGCACATGTGCATATTTATTTTTAAATATAATCATTAAACATATAATTAATAAGTTAAAATTAAAACTCTCATAGGTCTTAATTGTTTTTCACATGGGCAAATTTGTTAAGTTTTTTACTGTTTACATATTGTCTTAAATTATTCTTAAGTTTCTGACAACTGACGTCATTGTTAATTATTAATAAAAATGAAATGTCAAATTTACCCTCCACTATTCCTTAAAATTTTAAAATAAAACCCAATTAATAAAATAAATTTAAAAACTGTAAGATAGTATCATCCATTATAAAAGTGAAGAGGATGAATGTAAGGCAGAGAAAGTTCTTCGCCTGATCGGTTTTAATGGTTTTCAAGGGGGAGGTGGTTAAATCGGTCTCATTTCTCCTGCTCTCGCTTGCTATCTTCCTAACTTCCTCACAAGCCAAGCCCATCATTCAGCAGCCTCAGCCTTATAAATCCTTCGGTCTGAAGATCCAAAACACCCAGGTACCAGCAGACATCAAATCAAGAACACCCTTTTGATCTCTCCCTTCGTTCTTTACTTATCTTTTCTGCTTGCTTTCTCTACAGAGTTTGAGGAGCTGCTCTTATACAGTGACCATAAGAACCAGCTGCTCTTCAACATCATACACCCGAGACAATATCGGTCTCGCTTTCGGCGATTCTTATGGTAATTAGGTTTGTACTGTCGTGCCGATCAATCATTCTTCGGTTTCTCTTAATCTTCTCTGGTAGGATCAGGAACCAATGGGAGCATTCGAAAGGTTTTCGATGGATACGTTCAAGATGAGCAGACCCTGTACCTACTAGCAGATCAATTATTTGTATCCGTTCAGGACGGGTTACGATGGTTAGAAACCAAAGCCTATGAAGATCAGTGGCTCCTATGTTAAGACTGTCACATTTTAATACGACACTTTCATTCCTAATGGAGTTTGGTTCAGATTCAATCTCTGCTTTGAATTGTCCACCACATCTACGATCGAGACCTCGACCGTCCTTCAACCTCAAGGTCTCAAGCTTCATGCTAGTTTCAGCATTCTCCATTTCCAACCCAAAGTAAAGGACCTTCCCTAAATCCAATCTGACCTATAGTAGAATTAATCTTTATCAGTCTGTTTTATATCCCAAGAGGACTGTAAAAAAAGGAGAATTCAGCGAATTGAGGTGCTTCAGGAGTCAATTTAACCAGAGAAACGTGATGAAAATCTGAGAGGGGCCGGGTTGATCTTTCCAGGCTATCAACAGTTCAAAACTTGAGATGTTATCATTTCGATAGATCTAAACAGAATAGTGACAGTAGAGAATCAGAGATTGAGAAATTATCCCTCAGACATTGAAGAAAACGACGATCGACTTCATGCAAACTGTTTCTTTTCAATTTATTTCCGATATCTATTTTCTTTGTTTACCCTTTTTACTTCATTTCTTCTTTTGGGGCAAATGGAGTAAGGCAGACCCACAAGGTCTCCAAGGTTCGGTGGCTTCAACAACTGATCAGACGCACGCACATACGATGGGCCCAGACTGATCGGAGACAATGAGGGAAAGAACTGATCTGTGTAACAAATTTTGATGCTGTGGGTTTTGTTAACTGATTCTTTTGTGGGATCGCAGATTCTGATCTGCCCAGCTTGCCTTACCTTCAAGCCATAGTGAAGGAATCCCTTCCGATGCACCCTCACGGTCCCCTATAAAGTAGTGGCGTAACGGGGAGAAATAAAACATGTAGCAGACATGGACATAAGAAAAGCGGAGATGGCGGAAGTAGGAATTTCGAAGGGGAGATGGCTTGGTCAAGCAGTTTAGGAATTTAAGGTTTAAGGGTATTTTAGGAATTTTAAAAATTAACCAGTCAGTCACATGATGATGTCATATGTAAATGGAGTGTGCTCGAAAATTAAGAGTAAGAGAGGTTTTAGACAATTGTCAGAAAACTTAAAAATAATTTAAGATAATATATAAACAGTAAGGATAGAGATAATTAATTTCTTAAACCATAAGGGTAATTTAAGAAATTTGCCCTTCTCACAATTAATAGTCAAAATTAAATCATGCCCAATAGGTGATGGTCCTCTCACCATAGATCTCACATGTGCTCCTCTCTCTCTCTCTCTCTCTCATACAAACACACACTCCTTAATAGTCAATATTTGCGACTGATACACATCGTATTGGGAGCTTCCTAATATGCCCCTATAGAGGGTGTATCGGGGTTTTGGTCGGTTCAAGGGGTGGACGAACCTTAAAATGGTCCCTCTAAATCGGATTTGAAAAAAAACTAAAAAAATAACTATTGATATGCCTCTACCGACGTATTGGGTGTATCGATATTTTGAACCTTGGTATTGTATTTGTACTTTTCCCAAACTAAGCCTAAATCTCTCTTAATCCCTTATGGTTCTCTCTAATAAAATAAGGGTGTAAATTCGATGAAATGGATTGGATTAAGGGCCAACCTAAATATGAGCCCTAGATTGGACACAAATTAACGTCAAAACCCATGGGGCGAACCAATCTTCTTATATAAAAATCTAAAGAAACTATTACTCCTTTCCATGGCATATAAATTTTTTCTCTTTTTTTATTAATTTAAGTATATTTGTTTCATGGATTATTCAAATTAAATAATAAAATGCAAAGAAATCATTTAATGTGAACTTTTGGTTATTTTAGTAAGTTCCATTGATTTATGTACACTTCTCATAATATATAAGTTATATATAAAGATATAAGTTTAAAAAGGAAAAGATAATTATCTTTTCTATTATTTTATAAAAACTTCGATGAATCACTGTTATCTTCATTTTTCTTTAAAATTATATTTTAAAACAGCAGCCCGTACATCATAGGGTCACCACTAGTATATAATTAACCAGTTATCAAGTATATATTTGCCCCACAACCACTTCAATCTTTCACTTCGTGTAGATGTCTGATATGGGGTGCTATTTTTGGTTAAACAGCCACTAACAAAGCCATCAAGATATGATATTGTAGCAAAGTCAACTATGGGTGAAAATGGTATTCATTTGTTCAAATTCAATTCAATCTGGTCAAAAGTGATCTACAATATTTGATATTTTTATGATTAAATTGAATACAAATCCATCTCAATCTCAATCTATGATCTTATTTAATCTTCTCTTTCTCTCTTACATGTATGTATATATGAAAAAAATTGACATGAATGTTATAAACAGTTTTATGTTCAAGTTTCAAATAAGTTATTTTCAATTCATCTTGTTCATAATATAAAATAGCCAAAAGCCAAGTTATTTTCAATTCATCTTGTTCATCTTGTTCATAATTTTGACTTCAATTTATTAATGCTATTCAACACCCAATTGCAATCATTCTTTTATGAGTTGTCTGTGGCCAATGTTCTTCAGTCTGATCTTTTTGCTTGCTCATTTGTTGATTTTAAGGAGTATTAGTCATTGTTGTCTGTTTGTGTTTGTTTTTGCTTTGTTTTTTTGGACAGTTGTTTCCTTTGTTTTTGATAATATTCTCTTTGCCATTGATATAAATCCAACAGGTGATATTCGATTCAAATCATCTAAATCTTGTCACATCCATATGGGTCCGACTACATGGATATAAATAAATCAAATTCAGATTTACCTATACCCAACTTGAATTAGTCTATTAACAGTCCTAAAACCAACAACTCTAACAATTTTCTAAAGATATGGATACATGGAAAAAACTAGCATAATTTGAGAGTGACACTTAGGATGTCTGTGCATTGGCTCAAGTGGTAAACCCGGATTGATCCAACCCTATTGAATTAGGGTTGGTTTAGTCTTAAATCTTAGTCGGGTTTTGGGTCAAGGTTACAAGTTTGGCTGAGTATAAGAGTACCATTTGTAGGATGAGCCAGGTCGGGGTCATTGGCTCATTTGATTCAAAGGAATAGGGGTTTGGAATTGGAATAATGTTTGGCTGGACAGTATCAGAATCCCATTTCTATTTCTTGGTGGAATGACATTCCCCCATTTGAAGGAATGGTCATTCCATCTCTCTCTTTTGGGAATGAAATCTCATTCTAATTGATTTCAATGGGGTGTTTTTTTTCTTCATTTTGAGAGGGGGGGGGGGAAAGTTGGTTAGTGGGATTTTGATTCTCATTAATCAAGAATCCCATGTTCTTTTTTCAGATTTATGTGAGGACCAAGAAAAGTTTATTTTTCTGGCATCACTTACCTATCCATCTCCTAAGCGAGTAAATAGCTTTCCACTAGGGGAAAAATTGCCAATAATTGAATGGGACAAAAATGTCTCTTTTAATAATGGATTTTTATGATTAATACGGTCATTGTCTTATTTATATGAGAGATAAAAGAATATACTTACCCAGGTAAATTTTTTCTAATTTACCAAAAAACGAATAGAACCCAATTCTCTTTTATAGATTCTTGTCTAATAAAAGAATAAATTATTCCAATCAATTTTCAAAGGATTTAGATTCCCCTCCCAATTCCAATTCTGATTGTAAATCAAACGAACCCTTAATTGTTCAAATGGGGTTTAGAAATTGTTCAAATGGGGCAAATCAAAGCCAAAACCAACCGTAGTCTGTGGAAGCCTGGCCAAGCTATGATGTGACGCCCCTCACATCAAGCTTTCCAATTGCCCAACAATTAAGTCCAATTTGACAACTCGTGAACTCTTTCGGTGGTGATTGAAATTTGAAAAATATAGAAAGAGTTCACCGCCCAAAGAAAGAGTTCAATTTGACAACTCGTGAAATAGTTTTTTTTTTTTTTTTTCATGGTATCATTTTCAAATCCTAACTATGTTGACTATGAAAATTATTCCTTCTTTATACCAGTAACGTGAGATCCATTTAAGCTTATATTAAACTATATACTATATAAATAATTTAATGCTGGCCGTCTTTGGTCTTATTACTAATTTTTAATTTTGAAAAATGTCTTTGTCTCCATTGGACATCTAGCCTGGATAAAGTAGGCATAATTGGTGAACATACTCGTTTGTCTCATAAATTCCTCCAACCTGCCCGTGTGGAATGATTCAAAGCAAATTTTTAAGACAGCTGTTAGAATATGGTTTACAAGGAGACAAGATTTTTAAAATTGAACTGAACAACGAACCGGTTACGGTTTGGTTCCCGGGTTGAATGGTCCGGTTATTCAAATTGAAAAGATGGTCGCTGTTTTAATAAAAATAAAATAAAAAAGTTTTTAAAAATAAAAAGCCAATCAAACCATTGAATGGTTTGAACGGTTCGACTGTTCGAGTTAACGGTTTGTTGATTAATTCAACAGTTTTTGGGAAAATAATAGTTCTAGGGTAAAACGAAACCAATCACCAAACCAGTTTCCGGTTTTTCCAATTCAAAGAGATGACTTTCACTACGATTCTTGTCGTAATTTAGGACTAAAACTGAAAACCATGACCGTAGATGTATTGCAATGACCCTGACAAGAAGTCACTTCATCTAATCCAAGGTGGGGACATGGCAACATAACCAGGGTTTTGATTTAGTCAATACATCTAATCCAAGGTGTGGCTTGGCTTACAAGGGTGTGCCTATTGGATCTGGTTCCTTTATCTAATGCAGTGGATGAAAGCCGACTTTATAAAATTGAAATAGTAAGGTTGTATTTGGTATCATTGTTGTTTTTACCTAAAAAATTTTGGGCTGATTAATATAAATTGGCATATAATTGTTATTTGAGATTACTTATGGTTGAAATGGGCATACTTTAAAAAACGAATGTGTGAGAGGCTGTTTCTAAAAACATCAAATTGGTGTTTCTTGTTCCAGGGGTGAAGTTTAATAATTCGAATTGAAATAATTCTCACATATAATGTGATAGCACATATCTTGATCTCATCAATTTGTATTGATCAATCTATGTTTCAAATAGAAACAACATTGATACCAGACACAACCTAGATATTTTACAGGTGGACAATAACAACCAAGAAACCATGGATAGCATGTATAATTCATGATAGAATGAAGAATGCATTGTATTGTCAATGCACATTTTTTGGAAGAGTAGATTTGAACACTTGTTTACATATTTAAGTTTTCAATACAAGGGACCCATATGTAGGTATTTCATGGGGTAGTGGATTATTAGGAATCAGTTGTGGGTGAGACTCAAACTTCAATTATATTCAGGCACAATGTTGTCATACGTGGACTAAACAGAAAAATAGAATGCTCATTGGGCCATGATTCTCATGGTTTTAAAAACTGACTAGAAACGGAATTGTTCTGGCCATCGTTTTTCGGGTCCGAGTCAATGGTTCAACCATCCGATTTAAATGGATGGCCCATTTTGACAAAAAATTAAAAAAATAAAAAAGGCTAAAAATCATTGAATGGATCGACAATTAAATCACCCGGATCAATGGATCATTGACTTATTCAATGGTTTTTGGCTAGGGATCGGATTTAGGATAAAATGGAACTGGTTACCTGAGCGGTTCATGGGCCGAATGGTCCAACCATCCCAGTCAATAGTGGTTCAAAAACCATGATGATTCTACCAACTAAGTCTCCTACTAGCATCTAGTTGGTCGAATGGTCCAACACATAGCATCTAGTTGCACATTGAGAATATCTCATACATGTATGTTAAATTTATGGGGAGATATTCCCCATGTAGAGTATGAAGAGATTTTGCTTGCATGAAAAAAAAAAGCATTATTTGTATGAGAATAACAAAACTAATCATCCAACCATAAGTCATACATATGTTATAGACGGTCGACCCAATGGTCCAACTATCTTGCCTGTGACAAAATAGCCTTTTGGATTAATAAACTCTAAAACTAATACAATTTAAAAGTCAATTAAGGGGTGCTGGCCAATGTTTGTAGTTTTGATGTTGAAAATAAAAACAACAACCACATCAACAAAATTATATCATCTTTGCTTCACTTCATTTGCAAAACAAACAAGCAAGGAAAAGCAAAACTAAAGTAAATGTTAGAGAACAAAATCATATTCAGGGATCTCACCTATCAGCTTAGCTTTAGGGTTGAAAGGTTATTAGAGCTTATTTGTCTAAGGTAGTCTAGTGTTTGATACTCGTCCCCATTATAATTAACTAAATTTCTACACAAGGTATGGGTAAGCTTGTGCTTGTTCACATTCCAAGCCTCAATAGGCTTTTGCGTGAGGGAATCATGTTAGAGAATGAAAACCTATTTAATGACATCACCTAACATCTTAAGCAAGGTTTTTTAAAACCAAACCAGACAACAAACTAGTCAGGGGTCCAGTTCCTAGGTCAAATGATCCGACCGTTCGAACCAAACAAACGGTTTGTTCTGACAAAAAAATTAAAAAAATAAAAAGTGGCCAAACCGTTGGACAGTTCAATTGTCCGGGTTAGTGGTTTGCTGACCAAATCAACGGTTTTTTGGCAAAATAACGGTTATGGGGTAAAACAGAACAGTCACTTGACTGGTTCCTAGTTTTTTCAATCCGACCGTCCAGTCTGGTTTTGAAAACCATGATCTTAAGCTTTTACATTGAATGGTTTTTTGAGATGGTATTGGAGGTAGTTTGACCAAGTAATTTAGTGTTTGATCCCCATCACCTCATTATAATTAATTAAATTTCAGCACAAGGTATAACTGTATAAGTGGACTTGTGCTTGTCCATCTTTCAAGCCTAATAGGCTTTTAGCTTTTCATTTTAAGGCAGTAATTTACCTAGGAAATGCATTTACCCGGACTAATAATGTTTCCCAAGAAATACTTACTCAGGTAAGTGCACTTACTAGTCATCATTTATTTTTCAGGTAAAATTAAATAATGGTCGTTTCATCCATAAAATGTCATTATTGAAGGAACAATATTATCCCATCATGTATTAGTGATTTTCCTATGTATGGCAAAGTTACTTATCCAAGTGAGCGGAGAGTAATATTTCCTCAAGTAATTGAGTCACTCGATCTTTCTTTTATATAGGATCCACTAATACCAAAACACAAACTTATCCACACTAACCAATTTACTTGCCCCCATTTATCAAAAAAAAACTAACAATTCCTTGAGACTAAAATAAAATTATATATCAAGACCTCACCTGTCAGTTAAAGCTTTTAGGTTCAATAATTCCTTTAGACCAGAATTTACTTTGATCTCACTTGTACTACCACACTTTTATGTTAGAACAGATAAAATTGAACTACAAACAAACCAAGCCAAAACAAACATTTGGTCAAATTAAGGCTGCTAAAATTGACATTGTTGTTGTGCAAATGTGCTCTCCAAAGTTGCTGTTGAACCATCGGTCAGGCGGCCCGACTTGACAAATCATCGAGGAGTCGTGTTAATTTGAGGTTGTTTCTTCTGTTGCTTTTAGAATGTTCGATTGAGAAGATGGATTATAGGTTGGTTTTGGTTTAGGTTTCCTTTCTCAGTCATACCTGACATCACTGGCCACTGGGTGTGACTGTATGAGCACGCCAAACAAAATTAAAAGTGAATAATAATGTGAGATAGACGTTGCAGATCGATTCAGATCCATACAGTTGATCGTATGGTTCAAATTTTCATTTCTCCCGTCCAATATCCATCATTTATTTGACCTTTTTCTAAGTGATGCGGGTTATTGAGAGCTATCATTGACTTGGACGGACGGACT
This sequence comes from Nelumbo nucifera, assembly GCF_000365185.1. The sequence goes on along the minus strand of NW_010729077.1, from coordinate 10,492,915 downwards.
GTTTGGCGCATAAATTATTTAAGCAACTGATTTCATTTCACTTTTTAAAAAATCGTTAATTTGGTCAATGATCCATTGACCCGAACAACAGTTTTTAACTTTCGCTCTATATTTTAATTATTATTATTTTTTTTTATTTTTTTAAGTTGCAATGGATTATCCGCTTCAGAATGGACAATTGAACCGCAAGTGTGGCCAAAACAGTTTTAGTTTTAGGTACGTTTTTAAAACATTGCCTGTTATTGAACTTCCCTCCATCCATCTCTCTCTTGTGTGTGTATATAATAGGCGAATTTTTGCTCCACACAACAATTAACAATGTTTGGATTAGTTTTAAATATTTTCATAGAAAATTAGAGAGAAAGAGAAAGTTGATGGAAATTTCTTAACAAATTTTGTGAAATTTCATGAATTTTTTTTTTTAAACTTTCTGATTCTTTTATTTTCTACCAAACTAAACACAACCTAATTGATATATAAAAAAAAATCCTAGAGTTGAAATGTATTGATTAATGACCCAATAGCTGAAATACAAAAAATGAAGTATTTTGTTCAATTGCCAAATGAATATATAAAGTGTTATGAAACGCAATGTTAGGCAGTTGTTAAAGAATAACATATCCAAGTTGTAAGGGATAGAAGAGTCGGGGATAGATCAAAAAGAACTTGGGTGAAAGTGGTAAGAAATGATTTAAGCACCCATAACACTAAATACATGGAATGGCGGAAAGTTTCATGTGGCTGACTCGCTCAGATGATGGTAATAATGTGATAAATGAACTATGCATGATTGTACCAATAGGGAATAAAATATGGGCTGAAGTGGCAAAAGTTTATTAAGGGCTTGGGATTTAACAGGGTTCTATTTATCTCTTTCTTTGTAAATGATTCATATAATTTATAATGAATGTAATTTTAAAAATAAAAATAAAATAAATAAATAAATATAATAAGATATATTTCATGAAACTACTAACAAACCAAAATATTGATTGGGTTTTATGTACATAGCAAAAGTTGGTAAGTCTTGACATTATCTATAAAGCAAATACTTGCATTGGGTTTTGTGTAGATTCATAAAAATTATATTCAAATGCAATATATCTTATGTGATTAATACTTATTTGTACATGTGCTATACACGTGTGTTTACAATAGTATGCTAAAAACATAAATGCTCTAGTACCCTGTATTCTCCCGGTCTATGTGCATGATGTGCATGCGAGATCCACTGGCTGTGGAACATTGGCGACCTACCAACAATTAACAGAATTCGGATGAGCTGAATGCTTTAACTGTTCAAAGGGCTGTGGAAACAATGATGAGGTTCCACACCACTAATAAATTCATAGACCCCACTGTAAAAGATACGGGCCCCATGTATTTAATACTGGTGTAAAACCTTATCATTGGCTCCACAGCTCACTGAACAACCAAAGCGTTCAGCTAAACCTTTCTCCCATTAACATGCATCGCTGTATCCGCTGCTTTGATCACATACCTCTTAAATAGAGGGGGTGCCATGCAACCATCTCAATCCACCAACAACTAAGCTGCATGCAGGATTTTGATATTTTCAGCTTTCCAACTAAGCTGCATGCATGATACATTCGAATATGTATCATTGTGATTTCGGCCAGGTTTAATGCCAACATAGGTCTAAGACACACCTAACCTCCTATTCAAATTTGGCCCAACCTGAGATCAATGAATAAATTTCTCAACCCAAACCCAACCTGAGCTTAGCCCAACAAAACCCACTTTGAACTTTAGGTTTAATGCCAACCCAGGCCCAACTCTAAGACCCACCTAACCTCATATTCGAATTTGGCCCAACCTGAGATCAAAGAATAAGGGCCCGTTTGGTTTGCAGAAATAGGGGTCCAGAATCGGAAACCCATTCACATTCCTACTGTAATGACATTCCCCCATTTGAGGGAAAGTTCATGCCCTCCCCCTCCCTTGAGAATGAGTATCCACTCTAGTTAGTTTTGATTCCAATTCTAATTCCAGTTTCAGCCAAACAGGTTAGGGGGATTAGAACATTTCGATTCCGACTATAAACCAAACGGACCCTAAATTTCTCAACCCAAACCCAACCTGAGCTTAGCCCGACAAAACCCACTTTGAACTTTGGTTAAGTCAGGCTCGGGCTGACTGTATGGATGTGTTGGTTGCCGGAGTTCTATTAAGGTTTTGCACTCTTACCTTTTATTTGGGCTTTATGGTCCAATATTTTAGTTAAAAAAGAAAAATATATATAAAGGTCAATAATACATATATATATATATATATAATGAAAAAATATACATATAAATATAGGCTCCACTTATGATATTGGAAAGGCATAACATCTAAAAAACCTTGTTACCAAATCAATTGATATCATAAAAGTAGTAACCAAAAGGTTGAGATTAGCATCAAAATTCACAAGGGGTTTTGGTTGGTCAAAACTCTTCAAATATCATGTATTTACCCTTATCATACTTGATACAAAGTTAAATTTAGTTCATTTCATTTATAATATCAATACTTTGATCAGAGTTTTAAAAGGCTAAGTGCGTAATTGATGCATAATGGCTCAAAAAGGTGAGCCATAAGCCTCATTTTTTCAAGATCAATTAAAGTTTATAAATTAAAAAAAGGAACATAAGATAAACTAAGATAGAATGATACAAGCATTCATAGAACAAAAGTCTTTAAGTACCAAATTCTTGGCTTTTAGCATTTAATTACGTAATGAGTAATCAATAACAACCATAAACCTTTAATATTTCAAGTTTCAAAAATCTAAAATTCTCAAAATGTTCAAATGATCTATTATATGTTTTAGATTATCATAAATTCCCCACCATCAAAGCGCTTTTTTTTTTGTTTTAATCACCAAAGAGATCTTCTAGGCTATGTTTGGTTTGAAGGAAAAGGTAGGGAAAAGAAGGGAAAGACAGGGAAACTAATACAAGATTTGTAAAGGTTTCCCTATCTTTTCCTTCCTTTCCCTACATTTTCCTTCAAACCAAACATAGCCCTAATGAATCATCCACATAATTAACATTAAATTTGTGGTTCCCAACATTTCAGAAAAAAAAAGTCAACAACTTGGTTAGTTTAATCTATGCAAAAAAAAAAAACAATTGGAAAAAAGAGAATTGAGAAGCAAAAATCGGATAGTATTTTCTTGTGGAGAAAATAGAAAATATGACAAGCTACTAGATTTATAATTGCCCAAAAGTGTAGAATAACAAGAGAACCATCCCTCTAAAACCTTAAGAGAAACTATGAACTCTGTTTGATTTTCATTTTAATCTATATTTTTTATTTGACCCATAATTATCAAAGTGTCATTCTCATGCATTTTAAACTTGAGCCACCTCTCTACTGAAACCAAGGTTTTAAAAACCAGACCAGACACAGAAATGTTTTGGGGATCAGTTCATGGATTGAACGGTCTAACTGTCCGGCTTAAATAGACGGCCCGTTCTGATTTAAAAAATAAAAAATAAAAAAATAGTCAAAAACTGTTGTCTGGATCAATGATTTACTGACCAAATCAATGGTTTTAAGATGAAACAGAACCAATTGCTTGACGAGCAACCGGTCTGACCATGTGATCCGATCTGGTTTTCAAAACCATGACTAAAACAAACTGGCTAACATATCACATTAGCCACCTCTCAGTTGGTGCCTTGAGGCTTATACCTCATTTTGAGAAAGGCTTGGCAAAATCCAATAGCCTTCACCCCAAGGCCCAAGACAATGGTTTTGCATTTTGATAGAAACGAGAATCCAATTCGAATCTGGTATTAATTTGATATATCCAGTTCGAATAAGTTCTTCTAGTGTCATAATGGGCCCAAAGCACGGCCAATGATCATCCCCACTTACCAGCAAGCCCAACTGGTTCGTTCAATACTTTTTTATTGTTGGTAGATCTATATATATACAAAAGTAAAGCTTGCCATGTTAGCAGTCCTCTCCTTGCTCCGTTACCCAAACCGAACAATTATAGAGAGTGTGCAAGATTTCCTCTACAAGCACTAGGAGTTGTCATCTAATATGGTACTTTTTTCCTCTCATTTTTATTAGGAAATTAACTATCACCCACTTTCTCCTAAATTATCTCTAATTCCTATTTATCCTCTCTCCCACTTTTCATTTATATCTATCTAAAGAAAGTTTCAATTAAAAATTTAATAATTCTTTAAATATTATAACAAAATTATGTAATAACTTTAAAATATTTATTAAAAACACAAAAAATAATTATAATAGGTTTAATAATATTCATATTATTAATAATTCTATATTTTTATAAAATTCATAATGAAATTCTGTAATAAAAATATAAATTATAATTTTATGGATTATTCAACGTAATTACTAAATAATATTTTAAAAACATAAATAAAAATTATTTAAATAAAAAGTATTAAAATAGCTAAATAATTATGTAAAAAATATTTAAAATTACATAATGGCTTTAAAGAAATAAAATTTAAATAAAAAATATTAAATATTTTTACATTTTATTTGAATATTTAAATAGAAATGTTTAATAAAACTAAATTTTAAATAGTTAAAATAACAAAATTATGTAATAAATTAAAAAAATTCTTATGAGTAGAACAATAATTATAATAGATTTCATAACTTTTGAATTAATAGTAATTCTACATTTACAAAATAAAAAATGAAATTATGTAATAATAGTATAAATTATAGTTTCATGGATTATTAAATTTAATAAATAATTAATATTTTAAAATTTTAAATAATGGTATTATTTAAGTAATTAAATAATATTATAAACAATTAATTTTTAAATACTTTAAATATCAAAATACTAATAACTAAATCATATCTTATATATTATTTCAAAAACAAAAAATAGATTAGATAACAAAATTCTGTTATAACTTTAAAAAATTATCAAAATCACATAAATAATTATAACTAGCGGGGCCCCATGCAATGCACGAGATGTGGCACCCCTTCCTGTCCCTCACCCCCATAGTCAAGACACTACCTCATCCCCGGTGGAGGGCGGGTTGGAGGCGAGGCCCCCAATCCCCATCGAAGATGGGGGAATCCCCAAATTTTCCCCACCTCGAGGCAACCACCTAAAAATAATCTAATTTGTGGATATTTTACAAATAGGATTATGAGAATTTGGGGTATTTTAGGAATTGAATTATGACAATTTGGGGGTATTTTATAAATAGAATTGTGGGATCCTAGGATTATAAGAATATGAGGAAAAACTTAGTGATATTTTAAAAGTCAATATTAAATTTATTGATAGTTTACTAATTTATCAATGGGTTTGGGGAATTATATGCAAACCTCATCCCTTCCTTGTCCTTGATTTGGAGCAAAAATATTTTTCCCATCCCCACCCTGTCTCTTCCCAATCCTTATTTAAGATTCAAGAAAACTTGCCCTATTCGGGGTGGGTCAGGGTATTATTTATGTTTTATATATTATTTTTTAATAATTATTTATATTTTATATACAATTTTTAAATAAATTTTAAATATTTTTAATATAAAAATTTTAATATTAAATCATATTTTAAACATTATTTAAAAAAAAGATTAAATAACAAAATTTTGTAGTAACTTTAATAAGAATATAAAATATAATAAATGAAAAAAAATAAATATTATTGAAATAGTGGAAGTAGATTAAATAATTTGAAGGTATTAAATCTTTTTAGTTAGTTATTTATTGTATTTTCATTATAAATATATTTTCAGCAATTGTGTATTTTTGCTATAAATTTTCAATAATTATTGGAGATTAAACTATTGTTATTTGTTAGAAATTAGACCATTAATTTAGCTGAAATTAGGAGTGTTCACTAGCCAATTCAATTCAGATGGAGATTATTTGGCTAGTCAAACTAATCTAGTCGGGTTAGGGAGTTGGTTACTCAAAACTGACTAACCATTGGTCAATTAATAAATGTTTAAATTTTTAGTGTTTAGCATAATTTACATTAATCATTTGTAATTCAATAAATTTTCATTAAATTGGCCCAATTTACTAGTTTCTATAAAATCAATAATTATAGTTAACAATTATCAAATAATTTAGGGAAACTTTAACTAATAATCCATAATTTTTTAAATAAATAATAATTAAAAAATTAGGAAATTAATCTACAAAAAAATATTCACCAAAACTACTTAAATAATTGTTCATTATTATTATTCAACTAAATAATTATTAAAAATTTAAGGAAAATTAAATTAGGAAATTAATCTATTAGAAATTGTTTCATTTTTATTTAAATAACAATCAATTATTATTATTTTAATAAATAATTATTAAATAATTTAGGAAAATTATTAAATTTATCCCCACCAGTCTAGGATACTTGGTTGACTTCAACCATACTTGGGTTTGCATTAATTAACAACAAATGATTTACTTTTAATTAAAATTCATGTAATTTACCATAATTACATTAATTTACTATAATTACATCGCTTTGATTAATAGTAAATAATTTTGGCTTAAAAAGAAATAATTTACATTAATTCACATTAATTTATTGTTATTATAAATAACTAATTTACTATAATTTTTTGCTAATCAACAACAATTTCAATAATTTTTTGGAAATTATCATAAAATATTGTAATTTATTATTATTTAATTTACTGTTAGTTAATTAGTTATAGAAAATTATTAGAATTGTAGGGATGACAACTTTCCCTATAAAATTAGGGCCCTAACTTTCCCCACCTGAACGGGACAAGTTTTCTCGAATTTTAAATAGGGATGGGGAGGAGACAAGGTGGGGACGAGAAAAATATTTTTTCTCTAAATCAAGGACGAAGTTTGCATATAATTCCCCAAACCCGATGGTAAATTAGTAAAATATTAGTATATTTAATATTGACTTTTAAAATAGCTCTAAGTTTTCCATATATTCTTATAATCCTAGGATCCCACAATTCCATTTATAAAATACCCCCAAGTTGTTAGAATCCAATTCCTGAAATACCTCCAAATTCCTATAGTCCTATTTATAAAATATCCACAAATTAGATTATTTTTAAGTGGTTGCTTCGGGGTGGGGAAAATTGGGGATTCCCCATCCTCGATAGGAAATGGGTGCCTCGCCTCGAACCCACCCTACCACTGAGGACGAGGCAAGAATGGGGTAGAGTGTCTTGACTATGGAGGCGAGGGACAGGGAGGAGTGCCCCATCCCATGCATCACACGGGGTCCCACTATTAACATACTAAAACCAAAAAGTGTGATCCATGGATCCGTGGTCACATAACTCACAATCCACAAATTTTATCAAAAATGGCTAAATTGCTGAAACCTTCCTTGAAGTATCTGGTTGTTGCTAAAACCTCCCTTAAAGTAATGATAATTGCAATTATCTCCCCAAAACTTTCTGATATAGTTACAAGCAGATCCTCTTTGTTAGAATCTTGTAAAAGGAAGTATGAAAATGTCCTAAATACTCATGCATTAACTTTTGACCAAAATGTTTATTTTCCAAATTTTCTCTTCATGAGAATCCTTGGCCCAAACACTTCCATTGATCCAATCTCTTTTTTCTGAAATTATTTATTTTCTAAATTTGCCCTTCAAATCAATCGCTCAAAGCCAAAGGTAATGCTTCAACTTTAAATTTTCTATTTTTTGTTGTTTATTATAAAAGTTGTATTATTTTTTTTATAGAAACCAGTCTCAATAATAATTGTATGAGTATTTTGGACACTTTCGTGTATCTTGTTAGAAGATTCTAAATTCTACAAAAGGGGAGAAGATTCTAAGGGTGTCAATGGATTGGTTTTGGATTGGACCCCACCTAGTCCAAAATCAATTTGAATGGATTGGACGGACCAACAAGACATATTGGACTGGAACAATCACGTCTAAAATATATTTTAGATTGGATTGGACCTGATCCATCCATAACAAATTTATGGATTAGGTTAGATTAAGCCAATATCTGGTCCATTGGTATAAGATAAGAATATGTGTCAATAGACCGGGTTTAGACTGAAACCAATTTAAATCAAAATGAATTTGAATAGATTGAACAGTTCAGACATTGAATAGACCGGTCCAAACTCCAAAACATTCATTGGATTAGATTGGACCTGGTCCACTTATAATGGACTCACATTTGGACTGGATCGGATTGGACCAAATCCAGTCCAATTGACACGCTAGAAGATTCTAAGTTCTAACAAAAGGGGTTTATGGTCCAGACATTGAATGGACCGGTCCAAACTCCAAAACATTTATTGGATTAGATTGGACCTGGTCCACTTATAATGGACTCACATTAGACTGGATCGGATTGGACCAAATCTAGTACAATTGACACGCTAGAAGATTCTAAGTTCTAACAAAAGGGGTTTAATTATAATTGCATCGAAAAGTTCAGTTAAATTACAATATCAAACTTCAGGAGAGAGATTTCAGTAATAGTTAAAAACTTGTGAGGGAGGAGGTTTCAGCAAATCACAAACCAGAACAACGAGAATCTTGTCCTACCAATCGTAAGATCTACTGCTCTGTCGCGCTGACGTGGATTCGTCGTGTCCGAAAAGTCAGCGATATGTCAAAATTAAACCCGATACCGAAATAACAAATTACAAACCCAATCCTTGGAGCTGTAGCTTTGCCTTGCCTCTCTGTTATCTACTTATTTTCAATTCAATTCAATGGGAACCATCGCTTGTTGTACTACTACCAAGGTTTCTCGTTCACCACGCCTCTCAGAGCTTAGCTCTTTACCTGCTCTTAGCTTAATTCTCCCGAGAGCTTCGTTTCTGCTCTTCCGAAACCTTTACTTCACACCCAGACCCAGATTACGAATGGCGTCGCCGCTCCAGGTCTCTGCATCATCTACAGTTGGTCAGTACTTTATCTCTCTCTCTCTAATTATTGTCTTAATAGTGGCATATTGTCACTGGTTAATTGATTTTTTTTTTTTTCATAAAATGATCTATTAACTTGAAATTGTTGTGTAGTGTGTGGAATTGATTCGTATTTGTTATAATATCTTGGGTGTCTCTGTGATGGGATTACTCTGAAAGTTTCTTTTTAGGAGAGGTGCACTAATTAAAGTTACTGATTGACGTAGGTGTATCACAAGAAGGACTGGAGGATTCGTCTCCCGGTTTGGTGGGGGAAAATGATTTGCTGATTGTTGGACCAGGCGTACTTGGGCGCATGGTGGCAGAGCAGTGGAGGAAGGTATTTATTAAGAGAAATTTTGAGACACAACTTGACTTTCTCTTACCTGATGTATTGAATTTGAATCTGAAGTTAGAAATTAGGACGAAATGGGATAGATTCAGTCATCCAGATGCATACCAGGTTCTTAATTTCTTTTTTTAACAGGAACATCCAGGTTGCCAAATTTTTGGACAGACGATGACCACGGATCACCATGATGAATTGATTAAACTTGGGATAGATCCATCTTTAAGGGAAACAAGAGCAACTCAGCAGTTTCCCTATGTAATTTTCTGTGCTCCTCCATCCCGGACTGTGGACTACCCTGGTGATGTCAGGTGCCTGTACACTTAATTTAGTTCCTTGTTTTACATTCGAACAAATCTAAAACATTATGTTCATAACCCTTTTTTAAAGCATAGTTGCTCAGAGACACAAACAAACACACACTCACATTCTTTATTCATGAATACATGTAGATGCATCTTTACTTCTGCTGTTTGTTTTCTTTATAATCGTTTGATTTAAGCAATTGCCAAATACCTAGTTCCTAGTATTTGTCTGAACACCAAGGTAATTAAAGTACTGCAATTGCATAAATGATGCCTAGACAACCAACTTGCCAAACCAGGGTCCTTATTAATTCCATTAGGCTACATGAGGACTTTCATGATTCAGGTAGATGTCTTCTCAAGCAATTGTCTATCTGAATTTGATGGTTGAACTCAATGGTGTATACCATGAAAGGACATAAGGAAATGGCTTGAATAAATTCCTTTTGTTGCGACTGAAAAGTCAATACCATCTTATTTTTCAACTGCTAGATTCTGCTAGCATAACATATCTAGGTTGTGTATAGTCTTATGAGGTCATTCTTTGCTTCATTTTTTGCTCTATTACTTGCTGCAAAAGAGAAAGGATGAAAGGTGTGACCAGGTATTACTATAAATCATTTTCATCATGATTATTATACCTTGTTTCAGCTGTTGGGTCAGCACAAGGAATCTTGTTTCACCCTACTATTTTATCCATGCGAACTGGGAATTCCACCTCATCAATGACACTATGCCTTCACTTGACACTAGAGTTACTCTTCATGGTGTTACATTTGTTGTTGCTGTGTGGGTAAATTTTCTTGGATTCCCGTTAATGCATAATTTAGCCCATGCTTCTCATCATTTTCCAGGGAGTATTTTGGTGAAAAGAGAGCATTTTCTCACTATTTTCTTTTAAAAATAATTAAGAGTTGAAGAAGTTCAGTTGGTATTATTCATAAGTGGCATTGTGATATACATTCACAACACATCTATGGCTAATCTAGAAGGCCGTCTATTAGATTGTTGCTCCAGGATTGCTCTTTCAACCATCCAATTGCCAGAAAATAACTTTCACTGTGGTCATTAAATCCAACTGGAACAGAAGAGAATACTTTTTAACTTGGATCCCTAAACTTGTATGTACCCATTCTAATTAAATTTTGCTAAACTACTTTGGTTAGTGGTGTTCTCCTTATAAAAAGATCTATGCTGGACAAATGCCTATTATCAAATCTAGAACAGCTAATAGGTTCTTCATTTTTTATGTAAGTGCTGCAGCAGCTGCCCTGCTACTGGTGGGAAAACCTGCCATATAGGTCGATCTCATGGGCCCAAGGTTGCATAGATAGCACTATTTTGTGCCTACCTTCAGACTTGGGGCCAGTGGACCAGATATGTAGAGCTGTAGAGGTGCTGGGGATAGATTAACTGTTTAGTAAATGGCCTTAGAACATATTTTTTTATAACATAAGAACATGTTTTATGTTAGGGAGAGAGAGAGAGAGAGAGAGAGAGAGAGAGAGTTAAGTAGTTTGATCTGAATGAGAATTTTTGTTATTTCTCTTTTGCTAGGAGCCTTTTATAGGCTACATCATCAAGATTCCATTCAACAGTTACAACAAAATGTCATGAGACTTGACATGGCTTACTCTTATATACTTGCATGAACCTGGGATCATCCAGGGTATCCAGAGCCTGATATGGTGTAGGCTTGCTACTGAGAGATCAAGCTGGGCTTGGGCTTCTAACACCTATCATTAACTATATAATTATCACAGTTAGGAAGTCTTACTGAAGGTTATTTGTATGAGACTTGTATCCTTATAAAACAGCATGGACTGCACTAGATAAATTGCCATTCCACTTGAATTCTCAATCTGAAAGCCAAGATTTATCCTTACAAGCATCTCATCTGTGGGGTCCATAACCACAACCACCCCTAGGGCATGTCAAAACAAAAAGGTGGCTCCCTTAAGTACATTGATGAGATAGGTATTTAGGAGATATTTCAAGTTTCCTTTAATGAGGGTGGTCAGTGGAATTTTTAAAATTGTAACTCTTTTCTTCAGCCTTTTATTATGGATCAATCTCTATTGTTTATTTAAAGCTCTTACTGTCTCTTGGGAGATCATAAGATTGACTAACTCTAGTCATTATTCTAGAAATTTACTGTTTCGAGTAAAAAACTGTTGAGATTGAGCTGATAACATTTGTTTTATTTATAAAGTTTAGTTAGAGAACTATTGAGCCCAAGGCCCATTAGTTTATGTTTAGTAAGAGTGTTCACTTATGTTTTTAGTAGTAAGGGTATACTTCATTATTCTAGAAATTTACTGTTTCGAGTAAAAAACTGTTGAGATTGAGTTGATAACATTTGTTTTATTTATAAAGTTTAGTTAGAGAACTATTGAGCCCAAGGCCCATTAGTTTATGTTTAGTAAGAGTGTTGACTTATGTTTTTAGTAGTAAGGGTATACTTGTCATTGTATTCAATTTTATTTATGAGTATATAAGATAATGAAAGGGGTGGCCAGATCTGATTTTTTTTTTTGGCTTCTCCCCATTCTCTTCAACCTCTCTCTTCTTCTCTTATCTGCAGTCTTTTCTTTTTCTTCTTTCTATCACAGATTTCAAATCAGATCAGATCTTTTACACTTTCTACTTGGTATCAGAGCAACTTTAGGAATTTTTTTGAGTTATTCCATCATGCAGATCTAGATCAGCCGACTGCATGATGAGTTAAAGAGCTGATCGAGGACTTCAAGATAGCCCAGTTTTTGGATTTTTTTGGTGGATCTACAATCCCTTGTAGTAGGTCTAGGGTTTATCACCAAAATCAAGAAGAACTGGAGAAAGGGGAAGAATCTTGATTGCAGTAGGACTCTTCAATTTTGACCTAGGAAGTGGTGCTCCAGGTTTTTTGGGTTTCTAGGTGTTTTCTGAAGAGGGCGGTTCAAGTCCCAGGTTTTTTGGAGGTCTCTGGAGGGAGCAACAACCCCTTCTCTTCCTTCTACCTGCTCCCTCAGAGAAGATAATCTTGGTGGGAGGGGCTTCTGGGGTATTAGGAAGGTGTTTGAGGCTTCTAAAGGGGGATAAAACTTTTTCTTTTCATCTCCAATTGATTTCCTAATCTGTTCTGGGTGAGGATTGTGGAGTTGAATACAAAATCTACAGGTGAAATGGGACTAGGTGGAGGGAGGTACTAGTAATCTTCATATTTATAGTAAATACGTATTTACTATTCTTAGTAATTTTTAGTTTTCTTATCTTAGGTTAGAAAGTGGTTTCTTATTTTGGATATTTTTCTCTTGCATAAAAAATCTTTGATGAATATGATAGTGTTCTCACAAAGCACTTGCATATGAAAGAGATTGATCACCTTTCTAACAGTCAATAGCATGTGACGGTAATAACAGTTTTCTTTTAACAGATACTTCCTTTCATCTAGCCTATGAACACTCACTGCATCTTTTGTCTTGATTCTCATTATTCTAGGACTTAAAAATGATGCTTAAGTTGTTATTAAGAATGTTTCTAAGATGAGATTACAAGAATTGCAGTCATATGCTGGTGGTTGATTCATGACTCTATGACACTAGTGCACATGTCATTTCTCCGCCTTATTTTATCAAATTTCAGCATTAATTTGGTGTATGAAACAATGTGCAGGTTGGCTGCATCAAACTGGAATGGCAAAGGTTCTTTCCTATTTACATCAAGTAGTGCCCCATATGATTGCTATGACAATGGATCTTGTGATGAGGTGTTACATCTAATATAACAAATTGTTTAACTGGTAACAATATTTATTTTTGTGTTACGTCCTCTTTGCACTTGATAAAGTGGTTTTGCACCATAGTCTTTAAAATGCCCTAGGGATTTTCAAGCTAATGCATCACCCATTTGGCAGTTAAGCACTGATACTTGATTTCAGACCAGCATGACCTAGTTCACAAAAAAATGTTCTTTACAAGTTTCTATTTGCATGATAAAGATAGGGGGAAGTGAAGTAGTTTTTTAGTAGATTCATAATAGTATGTTTTTTCTTTGGGGATGGTGTTGGGGGTTGAGTTGACCTGATTAATCTTCAGATATTTTTTAGTAATAAATGCTTTGGCCTGTGACAATTAATATGGGGATTAAATTGCTTATTGACTTGAATTGACTGCTAATTCAAGTCTTTTTAATTGAAAGATGTTTCTCTCGTTTCTCTAACCATTTGTTATGATTTATGAATACTTGAGTATATCTCTATTTTCCAGTTTGTGAAACCGGTGTGCTTTACTTAAAGATGAAAATATGTAATTCTTCATGTTTATTTGGTGGAAGAGTAAAAAGTAAATAACTATACTAATGAAGACCAAAACAAGGCAAAAAAGGCAACCATAGTTGCTATTTGTTATCTGCATGTACATACAAGCATGCTTATTTTTGTTCTTTTATGTTTTTATCTTTTTTTTTATATTTTTCTTTGCTAGGTGGGTTATGGTATTTTCTGAGAGATTTCGATGCCATTGAAAAACTTGACCTTATAAGAAACACCTCATTCAAGTGGATTGGAAGATCAGCAAACATTTAGTAAATGCATTTGCAAGAGAGGGAGCAAATTAGGTTGATTTGAATTTGGGCTCTGCCCTTCTGGGGTAGACTGCAGTAGACTTTTGTGTATTTTGGATGGACAAGTTTTGGAGACTGCTTCAACTTCTGAAGAGTACTTTTTAATTTCTTGTACTATTAGCATTTAATATTTTAATAAAATTCTCATCAATTACTAATTAAAAGAAACATCTGGATGACCTGTTTAGAGAACTTTTTCCTATAATATCAATAAATTAGATAACCTGAAAAAAAATATGCTCATTTTTTATTCTTGGAAAAAAAAGTATTTCAGATACTGTGTATGGTGGTGGTTTAAGTTATACTCAAATGGTTATGCAGGACTCTCCAGTAGTTCCCATAGGAAGAAGCCCTCGGACAGATGTCCTTTTAAAAGCAGAAAGTGTGGCACTGGAGATTGGTGGTTGTGTTCTTAGACTATCTGCACTTTACATATCCTTACCTTGTGCCAACCATTAGCCTTCATTTCTATCTGGATCTTGCATGGATGAATGGTGAAAGTTTAATATTTACTGTGAACTAGTTAGTGTTTCCTTGACTGTTTATACAAAGCAGATAAAGGTGCCCATGTTTATTGGCTGGAGAAAGGGAGTGTAGAAGTTCGTCCAGATCACATTCTCAATCTTATTCATTATGAGGTTATTATCATCATCCTTACTCTTCTTTCTTCTTCTAGTTAATGAATTATGGCTACTATACTGAATTCTATATATAATCCTTGAAACTTCCATTGTAATTGTTATGAGCTTTCAGAATGACAAATTTGTCATAATTTACATATCTGACTTGTAACTTGCATGACAGGATGCAGCATCCCTTTCAATTGCAATTTTAAAGAAGAAATTCCGTGGTCGGATCTTCTTGGGCTGTGACAATCATCCTTTATCCAGGTCTTGTGGCTAGGCTGCCTTTGAACTGCCTTTTTAGTTCTTACCATGCCAATTTCAGATACAACTTAGAAACAAGAGAAGCAGGATCAATTTTCTTTATCTGTTTTTTATCTGAGACCTGCTGCCATACCTCCTCTTTGCAGGCAGGAAATAATGGACTTGGTGATCAAAAGTGGGAAGTTCAGCAAAAAGTTTGAGGGTTTTACAGGCAAGTACCTAACTGAAGTTTAGATGGAAATATCCTAAATTTTAGAATAGGAAAAAGGTTTCTAAGTAGGGAGCTTCCCTGCACAACCCCACACCTATTTGTGTCATCTGAATAAATGCTGTGGCTGATCTAACTCATCCATCAGAGGGCCCTCTAGATTGGCCATGTGTTCATTCTCTAGGTCTACCTGAGGTCCTGAGCTTTATACTTGACCTTGTATAAGAGTTTTGCCCAGTTAATAATAGCTGTCCAAAATTTTAATTTTTCTTTTTATTCAAAATCTTGTGAACATAGGTTTGAAAGTCTTTTTTCTTTTCACTTTATTTTCCAACAGACTGAAGGCCAGGGCTTTAATTTCTTGTGTTGCAGGCACTAATGATCCTTTAGGAAAGAGGTTAAATAACTCAAAAACTCGTGCAGAAATTGGATGGGAACCAAAATATCCAAGCTTTGCTCAATTTCTTGGACTACAAGAATAACTGCAGCTTCTCTCTTTATTTTCAAGATTTCTTTCAATCAAGAAGCAAAGGAATAGGTTTGGTTGCATTGAGACCCTATGGTCTATGGAAGACCATTTTAAAGATATTATTTTATTGTCTTGCAATTCTCTCTGCTGCACTACAGATCTAAATCATTTATTTGTACACAGAAAGGTCAAACAAGCTCAAGATGTATGCAAGTTAATTTAAAAATGCTCGAATTCCATCAAGACTCGTTCTTGGAACCTTTTGGTGAATTCATTTTCTGATGGGAGCTGAGCTCTCTATCCTTGGACATGCCCAAGCTTTCCATTGCTGTGAATGCGCCACTGTGAAATCAATATATCAGATTCTTGGGATTATATGTAGTATGTTTCTGGGATCTGTGCATGTTTTATCAATCTTTTGCAATGACATGGCGTGACTTTCAGGGTATCAATTTTATTGATGTATGGTGGTTTGGATTTGAGTGATTACATATTTATAACTGGAATGTGAGGGTGGATGTGACTTCATAACCATGGTTCATTCTAATGAAACTATGTATCAAATGTGTCTAATGTCCGATACAGAGGTCGCATCATCTTTCTGGGTAACTTCTCTTCATGTTAGCATTTGGCAAGAGCAAAGGATTCCATCCATTTTGCCACTCAAACTATAGGAATTGTGCCATGTGGCAATACGAGTGTCCCTTCTCCCTTGTATTTCAAGTATGATATGAATGTAGGATGTGCATGTAATCCACTCGGCTTCGAACAGACTTTATGGCCTTGCATTGGGAATATCTCTCCATGAAATAAAGTGCATAAGTACGGAGATATTTCCGATGCAAGGCTGTAAAGACTGTTTGAACGGGCCTTGCGCTGACTGAAGCCGATTACGAAAAAGTTGAAAATATGGAAGGCAGATAGGTTGTATCCTATAGACTGTATTGGAAAAGAGTGGCATAATACTTTCATTGCCGACACTATTGGGGTGGTTTTGGTTCATCCAATATTGGGTTTGGGCTTCTTAACGTCCACAAAACCCAATTTATGTTTGGCTCCATGAAGTCACATCACATAAGAGGAGTCACTTCAATCCAAAAAAAAAAAAAAATCATGTAAGGGACTGATCATTCTGGTTTAGAGTTGAAATTGACATTTCAGGTAAAAACAGCAACGGTTTAGAGTTGAAATTGACATTTCAGGTAAAAACAGCAATTCATATTAATCAGCCCAAGACTTCTCTGATTTTTCACACCAATTTCTATTGATCAACCCTAAACGTTTCATGAAGAAACGGCAATGGTACCAAGCGCTAATGGGTCATGCAGTGTCAAATACATTAGCTACCATATAGTTGGGATAAAGCTTGGATGATGATGATATCATGTCCACTACGAGACCAAATCAGCCCCCCACAACGTCTCACAACACATCCCCGCTGTGTATTGGAAACATCTCCCAATGATAATCTCAGAAATGATGTCATCATCGGGAGATGTTCCTTATACACGGCGGGGATGTGCTGTGGGACATTGTGAGGGACAATCTTGTGGGGGGCTGATTTGAACTTGTCCACTACATAATGTCATAACCACTTCCTTATAGAATTATTCATTGAGTCATCCACATTGGATTTGATATTGGGACTTCCAGACAACAGATAATTTATTGGGATAAGTGGACTGCAATCCACCTCAGAAATCTGAATTGCAGCCCCTCCTAGTCTACTAGTAGTCCCCCCCTATAAACCACATCCTGCCCATGAATTTGACATCAATCCACAGGCAGAATCCAATCCACCCCTAGAAATCCTATCTCCACCCTAGGGGTGGACTGAACTATAAAAACCCCTAATTCATGTTCCTCTAGGAAAGCGGTGGCCTCATTTTACTTACCATGCTCGGTTTGGAGAACAATCTGATCTGATACCACAGAAGAAGAATTTGGTGAACTATTTCCAGAGTTTGGTTGGTGATTAGAATTCTTATCTACTGTCAACATTGATGGGCCCAGATCTCACATCAATTGCAGTGTCCTGGGTTGAGTGGATTCATGGTGCGTCTGGTAGTAAATCCAGAACAAACAACAACTAGGCCCACGCTTTAAAGAGACTTCTTACCAAATCAATGGAATCTTGCTTTACCAAAATGAATGCCTTGTTTGAGCTCGGTAGGTGTGTGTATGCAAAAGCAATCTAATAAGTAAAGAAGAAAAGATTTGAAGCCAATGTCCAGAAAATAACATTTTCATCATCTCTTCTTCCATTTCCTCTACCACAGCTTGGAGAGGAAAACAAGCCAAAGGGTGATTGCTTCTGCTGCTGCTGCTATTGCTGTTGTTGTTTGGTGCTGGTGATGGGGAAGACCTGTTGCTGGGAGGAATCAGAAGATGGTGGTTTGGACATCAAGGGATTTCTGTTGGCAGTCACCCTTGCCGTCATGTTCTTGGTCATTTGTGTGTCTCAGCCACGACGCAGAGTTGTCGTCCATGAAAGATGGTGTTACTGAAACGCCCATGATTTGGTCTTTTACTCTAAGTGTAGCTCTTCTTCTTTTGTATTAAACCTCTTATTATTATTACTAAGATGAATTGATGATGATGATGATGATATTCTAAGTGTAGATGAAATATTTCCATGGTGAAAAGGCGTTTTTGTCTTGAGGGTGAGGAGAGTTTGATCTGTAACGGTGTTGGTTTCTTTTTTTTTTCATTTATATAGGGCAAGATACAACCATTAAGACTCACCCACAGGTGCAAGCATATGCGTTTGGCCTGTTACCAGTTACCACGCAGCAAAAGAACTGATCTTAATCTTCTTCTTCTAGGAACCTAATTCTGTTCTAATCCCCATGACCTATCAACACTTTGCCAGAACTATCATAGATGCATCGTTAACCAACAGTTATTAGTGGGTTGGATTATAGAATTGTAGCCGTTTTTTCAAGAGAAATAGCCATCTCCATGTTATATAGGTGTTTTAAGCAATTTCTTGTTTGATTGATTTTTTTTTCTTTTGAACCTATCGACTGAGCCACCGTCAGTTGGCAATTTCTTGTGTGATTGATTGATACAGGTAAAAGGTGGATGCAACTTTTTACATTGATTTCTGTGAAAATCACTTTTCCGGTATTTCTCTCATGTGGCGCTTAATGATACCTGTGTGTCTTGAATCACACAAAGAACGAAATTTTGATAGACTCACAAAAATTGTGCCACTTTTCAGTTGCTCATTCATAATATGCCACATCATCATCTTATTGTTGATTAATCTTGTTTATTGGTTATATTTCTTGCCAAGGTTTTAAAAACCGGATCAGACAGAACTGTTCTAGGGACCGGTTCCCGAGTCAAACGGTCTAATCATCCAGTTCAAACGGACAGTCCGTTATAACTTAAAAAATAAAAAACGGCCAAAAACAATGGATTGACAGTTCAACCACCCGGGTCAGTGGGTCACTGATCAAATCAACGATTTTTGACCAAAAAGAGGTTTTAGGGCGCAACAGAACTGGTTACCTGACCGTTCCTGGGTCAACCGGTCCAACTGTCAGGTCTGGTCCAGTTTTCAAAATAGTACCTAAAAAAGGATATTGATTAAATAACTTTACAAACCAAAAAATAGTACCTAAAATATCCAAAATCATAGGATTTTTCATAATGTAGGCCTCCTGCTTGTCATAAGGTTCACTCATCATTCTTCTTTTTCTCTTTCTTCTTGCTTTGCATCTTATTTTCTTCTTCATGTTTTCTCTTCTTTTTCTTCTTTTTTCCTTCTGCCTCTGGTTCAACATCTTGCCCCTCATTTTGAATTTCAGCACTCTCAGCTTCAGCCTTCTTTTTCTTGTTCTTTTTAGTTTCTGCCTCTTCCCTTTCGGGTTCCACACCACTATCCTTGTTATTTTGTAGATCAATGTCCTCAGCATCAGTCTTCTTTTTCTTCTTCTTTTTCTTTTCCTTCTTCTCATCACCTGTAACTGGTACCCCTTCAACTGCTTCTTGGGTCTGAGATAGTGGTGCTTCTCCATGCTTCCTCTTCTTTGGACTAGTGTCTTCATCCTGTTTCTCCGCCTTCTCAATGACTGGTTCAGTAGTCCGTCCAAGTATTGAATCAGCAGAAGTATTATAAGTCTAAACATGGAAACAAGAGTCAGTCATCAAATCACTATAGAATTTACTGAAAGAAAAAGCAGGATATGTGAGTGAGAGTGTGTGTGTGTGGTGGGGGGAGGTCACACCTTAGCAGGAGTTATCAGTGCCCCTGCACCCTTCTTCCGGTCTTTGTCATAGAACTCTATCTTCGGTTTGCCTTTAGTTGATCCAGCTGAACGGCTCAATTCTCTGCCCTCAAGATTCCTCAACCGAGCCTCAAGCTACAAAAAGAGTTAACATGAAAAGGCAACATCCAAGGGAAAAAAAAGGAAGTTAGCCTAGAGAAGAGACTTGTGTTTCCATATTACCTTGGCTCGATTCTCTAGCCCCATAGAGTTATCTTGACCATCTCCCAGAGCATCATATCGAATGGCTAATGCAGTCTTAGCTGCAAGTGACCGAGAAATTTTCCCCTTGAGCTTTGGAGCTGCCTGGCCAATCAAGGATGCATGGAAGATAAGTCCATATTTGGGGGTAGCATGTTTGGTTTTCAAAGCTCTAAAGAGGGCTTTCTCTGCACCAAGGATCTGGACAGTGCTTCCAGGCTGCTTTGCAAGATTCAACAAGCTTCCTCCATGTGCAATAAGACGAGCACCAACAAGCTCCCCAACAAGAGCAGTCAAATTAGGGGCAATGGCATTCATTCTGCTTTTCAAGTAGTCATATAGTTGAGCTCTATACTCTGAAAGAGCCAACACTTGATCACATAGGTCCCTGATATTCATCAGATCTAGGTCACTGACTTCAGTTCCCATGGAAATGACTGCTGCCTCTTTCAGTTCTGTCTCGACCTCTTCTGGTAGTATCTATGCATACAAAAAATACAGCATGTTATTCATAGACATCATTATTTTCAAAGGTAATCTCTTTACAGTAGAAATCAATCTCCAACCACATTGTCATGCAAGGAAATAAGAAATGGAAAAAAAAAAGAATGCAAATGGACCAGAGAATAACACACAGAATTTACATGGTTTGGGGCTTGTGTGCCCATGTCCATGTAAGATCCTTGTGAAATGAACTATTCTTAATTCAACCTTAGCGAACAAACAAGTTTATATAGAGACCACTGAATTACATTTCTTAGGGTTTCTAATTTGTCTACAACTGAGAATAAAACATATACTGCAAATACCCTGTACAATCAGTGTATGAATGAATCACAAACCATTTGGACTGGGGGTTCTGCCTCTCCGCTCTGCGTAACCCCTCCCCCCCCCCCCAGGCCCCAGTGCCTTTCTTATTCCCTTGTCCTTTTAATATAAGACACCATTCATCACCATAGTTGTCAAGGCAACAAGGCGCCCCTGGAGGCTCACCTCACCTAATTGCCAAGCAGTTTTCTATAGTGTGTTATAAAAAACTTTTGTATTTTTAATCTTTTGACATTATAATTATAAAATAAATATTTTTAAATTCATTTTGTGTGTTTATATACTAATTTCTTTTTTATTATTTTCTTATTTGTTAGGATTTAATCAACACAAACATTGCTAAATGCTGTATTGAACCCTCAAAGACTTCAAAACCTGAACCAATAAGGAAGAACATAAAGTGTTGTCCAATCAACACATTTTCTTCTTTTTCTTTACTAAATTTTGTGTGTTTATATGCTAATTTCTTCTTCTTCCACCTTCTATTTTCTTCTTTCCTATAACAGAAAGAGGGGTTCAGCCCCTATATTTTTTGAATTTTCTTTTCTTTCTTTTTTTCTTCTCATGAATATGTTGGAATATGTTGATTTTCTATACTTTAACATGAAGTTTATACTTTTCTTATGAAAAGTATAGATATTTATTAAGGCTATATGATTATGGAACCTAGGGCACTACCCTAGGATACATGCTTTTACTTAAAAAAATCCATCACCTAGGCGACTAGGCACCCCCCCCCCCCCCCGTGGCCTAGCCTCGCCTTGGTGCCTTGAAAACTATGTTCATCACACACAATCAACATATAATTGCTGATGGATTTTTAATTAGGAGTTTGTTTGGTGGAACCCATCAAGCATAGTTTTCAAGGCGTCTAGGTGATTCTGGGTGACACTAGGGCGCCTGCCTAGTCACCTAGGTGATAAAAAATTTTATAATATAAAAAACTAACTTTTAGTTAGTTCCCTAGTTTTATATACCATTCAGCATGTATATTATGTGAAAAAATAGCAATTCTCTTTATTAAGAACATTAGATTTCCTCTAAAAATGTGGCAAATCATCACATCTAAAAGATAAAAAATCTTTTACATATATTAATTTCATTATTTTCAAAAATAATACTACAATAATAAGTTTTAATAGAGCAATTTCATATCAATTAGCAGCTAAAAAGGTTATTAATTATATATGATAAATATTCAAGATGGAAAGTAAAATATAAAAAACAAGGATGGAGTTTCTATTTTATTTAATTAGAGAGAGAGAATAGAAAAAAAACTCTTTATAATTCTATTCTTTCTATCATCCTTCTTTTTTCTTTCTTTTTCTCTCCTCAAAACCCTTTGGTCTTTTAAATTTCAATAGTAAAACATTAAACCAAAGTATAATTGATATATATAGCATATAATAAAATGTATTAAAACATACATTAATGTGATACAACAATATAAATGATATTATAAAAGACGCTCGCCTTGTCATTTTTGTCGCCTAGGTGGGCATCTAGTCACCTAGAAGAGTGCCTAGTTGCTAAAAGTCAAGACGTTTGGGCGAGGCGCCCAGCCAAGGGCGCCTAGTCACCTTGATAACTATGCCATCAAGTAACAAATCCCACTGAGTATGAATATGTGTTACCTATATGGCATTAAGATAATAACCTTTCAATATTACTTTTAAGACACATGGAAGGATAAGTGAACAGAGTTCTACCTCAGAGAAATCAAGTTTTCCAGCATTTGAACGATTTCCCATAAGTTTCACTGCCTTTGCATAGAGGATATTGTCTTGTACAATCTTTGCAAGTTCTGGAAAATGCCAACCATACCATTCCCGGACTCTCATTGCGTAAGTGTTAAGCTCTTTGTCAAGATCATCCAACAAACCGATTGCCTGAATAATCATTGTATCCACCTGAAGAGAGCCAAGAAAACTGCAAGTTAATGCATTAACATCAACCCAATGGTTAGTTAGAGAACAACAAAGATAAATACAATCTTAAGAAACAAAACCTTGAAAAGCAAAGCCCATATTTCTTTTGATAAACATTTAACATGTGATCTACTGGCCATATTGCAAGATGCTGGATATCAAAAGCTGGAATGAAGCATCCAGAGAGAGAGAGAGAGAGAGAGAGATACAGGTAGACCAAAAAAGGACATGGATATAGTAAGAAATAATTTAAGCACTAATAATTTAACAGCGGAGTAAACAGATTGGTGAAACAGGATTTATGTAGTCGACTCCATATAGTTGAGGGCAAGGCAAGTACAAGTTTTACTAGCAAGGGAAACAAAATGATAGCCATCATTACCAAACTGAAGAACTTGCAAAGACAATCAAACCTTCTTTTTTTATGAGCATACAAGTACTCAAACTTAATGGGCCTAATAGAACAAAGTTGTTGGAAATTGATGTATCAAGGCATGAAGAATGTCATCCTTTCTGCTGCCCAAACCTTAAGAGGATCAGGATCCAAACTGAGGAGTAAAACCAGGACATTGTCTATGACAACTCATCCTAACCAGATGATGGTGCAGCAGAAATACTTATGAATAAATAGGTAGAGTCAAAATATTCTGGAATCATTCACCAATCACCATATTTGTTCAGCTGATAGAGTGATCTATTAGGATCATCCCATCAGAGTTCATCTTTTGACCAGCATATCTAACACTAGCAACCATGGGCTACTATCTTGAATATGTGTATGTGTACAAAGTAATATACAGAAGAAAACCACACAATGAAGCAGACATATTTCTTAATTCATTCAATCAGAAGTAAGGTTTTCACAGTTGAACACGAGTGCATTACAAACAACAAGGTAAAAAAGAAAAATGATAGACTTGAAATTAAAACAACCTTATCAGGGCTAAATTTTAGCTTGTATCTAGACAAGCTGTGAGATAAGCCCAAGCTCATCGGAGCCAAATCTTGGACTGCTAGACCAGATATTAGTTCAGTCAACTGACTTCTCACACCTCTCATCAGCTCCATCACAGCATTGTTGTGCACACATTCTATTTTCTGCAAGAAATTATGGATTCCAATTAGTATGGGATGATGAAGGCAGTAAATACTAATATGGAATCTATGAGTTTATATTATTCAGTTCAGGGCTTAACATACCAATTTTTCCTTTATTGCATTTCCAAATTTTGAGTCTGCCACTGCTAATGTTTCCCCATCACAATGAGCACGCAAGAACTTGCGAAGAGCCTTGCTAGGCTTGCTATCAATCAGCAAGGTTGCTGCTGACAAAGCTTCAGAAGTGTTCTCAAATTTGGAAAAAGCTTTCAGCTTCACTACCTGAAGGTGATGTAAAATCATATAGTTGAGAAGAAATCTAAGCAGAAACATGGCACACAAAACCTAATATCAACATTGAAAACATGCAGGCCACAACAAAAAAGAAGCAATTCAAAAAGCATAGTATTGTATCTAGCACCCCACAGTTCATTACATAGATACCTTACTGGGGCCTAAAAGTGCCAGCATTCAAATCTCCTACAGGTAAGATTTGACATGATCGAGGAACCAAAAACAGGATTTCCAATTAAATGAGTTAATTTGCAGTCTAAGAAACTAGCAGTTGTACAACAGGGCTATGATAGTGCAATGAGAAAATGGGATAACCAGTTTTCACATGAAAAAACAAAACAAACCAGTGTATGTAGTTTCAAACAAAGGCTTTTTCGTGGGATAGGTTCAAATAAAGGTTTGCACTGAAGCCTTTTTTTTTTAACTTACTAGGACCACATTTTGTTATACAGAAGGGGAATGAAAACAACCTGTTGCTCCATATAATTTTAGGGTGTAAGGCTGCAAAAAGGTTTTTTATTCTTTCCATCAAAACAAAAACAGTCCAAAAGTTGGGGGGCAGAGGAGAAAGTCAACCGCGCAGAAGAAATATATCCATTTAATGTTAAGCCAAATACTTCTAGTGTCGCAGGTAAGTCAGTTTGTTTCAAAGAATCTTAAAGCAGACTATTTGAAGAAACCGTTTGTACACCCACTTAATCGTATATTCTACCTTAAAGTAGTCTAGTAAGCAAATTAGGTCAACTCTTTACTTCAGTTGCAAGGGATTGAACTGCACTTAGTTGGAAAATGATAGAAACTATGGTGCTTCCTAATCTCCATAGAGAGACTTCCATTTTTAGCAGAAGTTGAAGACCATGGTGTTTGATAGTTCATTCTGAAATGTTGATGAACAGAGTCATTCTTACTTCTGTTTTATTTTAAAGGGGAAAGGGTGGTCCAGGAGAGAGAATGTGATGAACAAGGTAACATGATATCCAATATTAAGTAGAAGCCACACTCCTCATAGCCATGTGACAGCCAGGAGAGAGAATGTAATGCTGCAAACACATATAACATTGACGCATTCCTATAAAATCCCTCCTCCGTGATAAAAAATGGTTGTTTGTTCATAATAATTACAATAAAGACTGTTAATCGCACGCCATTACTCAATGTTAATCACATATAAACATAAAAGAGGAGGAGGACGACGACGGACAGGATTTCTGATTTCTCAGTTGCAACGTTCGAGAGGAAGAGAGAAGAAAAGGATAAGCATTACCTTTCTAGCAGATTCTGAAGTTGAAAACTCCTTCCACAAGTCCTGCAATCCAGACTGAGCATAATTAGGAATCCCTGGACCTTACCTTATCAAACGTAAACAACCAACCATATACAGATAAAGATCAGGGAAGACATGTATTACTTCGACTTTAGAGAGCTTCCCTTCATCTAATACTTTGAACAGAGCAAAGCCCGCAGGAGTCTCAAACAACAAGAGCATTTTCAACACTCAGTCACCTAAAGAACAAATCAGCACAAACACCTGATGTTAATTGACGAACAACAAGCTACCAAATATACTAGTCCTAATTCTTTCTTGTAAAGAAAATACCGCCTTTATGATCTCTATAGTTCGTAGTAAACCATAGAACATGCCAACGGCAGGAAGCAGAAGATATACTTTTCAGAGCACAACAAATGAAAACAAGGGAAGAAGATGGAAGTTTGGGGCTGTAGGAATCCATAGTTTTCGGTGATGGAGGTTTACTGGTTTTCAACGGATTTGAAGGTTTCGAGAAGTGGGGTCTGAGGTTTTCGGGTTAAGGGATTTATCAGTTCGAGAGCAGAAGATTAGAATGGCAGAATCACTCTTCCGGGGGGAAAAAAAGAAGTTTAAAAAACGTCTTTGGCGGAGAGACTAAGATTTGAAGGAAGGAAGCTATAGACCTGAAATTTATTACGGGATGAGTTGATTAAGGTAGGAGATGGATGTTCTGGGTGCGTAATGTAAACTTGCAGAGGAACCCTAAACAGCAAGGAGCAAACATTCACCTGTTGTTGTCTCTTGGTGCTTGATAGAGGAACACGAGTCAATCGTACATGCAGTGAGACAGTGATAAAGAAAGAAATGGGCTTTAGTAGGGTTTATTGGTTTAAAGCATGGACTTCGTTGAACGTTAGGGTTGTTGAATGAATTATGTGCGGTATAGAGTCCGACTATGACACCGTACCGAAATGGTATTATATTTTATAAAGTCCAACTTTAATATTTTTTCTTTTTCTTTTTTTTTAATTTTTTAAAACTATTCTTATGATTTAGTTAATTGACAAAGTATATCATATTGTTTAATACTAGCAGAAAATTACCATTGTTGTTAAAATATTAATAGAAGGTCTAAAATGTCCGTTTAACTCTTTATCTTCCTCGATTTACCTTAGAAATTGTCGATTACCGAAAGCAGTTGCCATGTTTAAACAAATTGTCTTTTGATTCTGTATAATGAACAGGAAGTTGGAACGGCGCGGAACTGTAGATCGGACAATAATAATCTTAAATCTCCTCTCACCAGATGGGAAAAGCAAATCGGAAGAAACAAGAAGCCGAAATCGTCAAAACTGCATATCAGAACTACTGGAATGTAGATTGGACAACAGTAGTCTCGGATCTCCTCTCACCAGAGGGGAAAAAGGAGATTGGAAGAAACAGGAAGCCGAAACCATCGGGACTTCCGGGACTGCAGAGGTTAGAGAGGAGAAGGGAGTGTCGCTGCTCTGCCACTACATCGAGATTGGGAGGGTATAGAGCTTTGGAGCAAATTAAAACCAAGTAAATGCTCGCAAACCTAGCTCTCTGTGTGTGTGTCCAGTTTGGAACTAACCAAGGAGCTTTGTTTGGTTCCTTCCTTCTCTCCGTCTCCCTCTTTCCGTCGCCAACAACCTTTAGCGCAAGAGTGAAGAGGAGCTTTTGTTTTAGACTTTAGAGGCTGCGGTGAGATTCGATTACATCGGAAAACATTCAGTAAGGAACACCAAGGGGTGAAAAAACTGCATACAGGGCTTTGGAAATTTCTTTTCTTTAAGCTGGAACTCTGCAACCTGACTTAACTTCTTTGCTAGGTCTCCCTTGGAACTAACTTCCTTTTCTTATTTCTTTGAATAGGACCTTCTGCTTTCCTAAAGGAGGTGGTGTGTTTCCTTCCACTCTTTTAGTAGAGATTTCTTGCCAAAGTTATCATTTTACCTCTTCATCGGAGATACTTCTTTTGAATGTTATTTTCTTGTTGGAATTGAAAGGGTAAGAGAGGACGATGAGGGAGGGGAAAAGAAGAGAAGAAGGGAAAACAATAGGTTAAATAGGTTTTAAGAGAAAAAGGGCAAAAAAAGAAAATAGAAAAAGTTTAGTGGGGTATTTTAGTAATTTAACACATTCTGTCGTCTAACTTAACGGTAAAGGGGGGTCCTTGTCTCAAAGTCATAGTACGGGGGGGTCTTTATTGCAAAACAAAGTATTTGTAATTTACCCTAATTTTTTTCTTTGAATTTCAGAAACGGATAGGCTTCTATTCAAGGACTCTATAACGGATTCATCAGATCTCTGCCTCGAGTTGGTCAGACGCCAAACCAATAGCATTTCCATCATCTTCTGATCTGCACTATGCACTCATTCACTTGATTACATAATTTTAATTTCTTGGTTTGGTTAATATTCAATTAACTCTTCTAGTTCATGTAGACCGCGTCAATGTCAAATTCTAAGATCGGAAAGGGGTGGTCACGACAATGTGCAGTTCGGAAAGGGGGGTTTGGACTTTGAACTGAGGTTTAGGTCTCAAGTGCCAAATTCTAATGAGCTTCAAACAATGCCAAAGGAGCGGCATGAGTCTGAGAGAGTCTGACATCTGAACTCTATCTTCGGCTTCATTAGGTGAGGAGAGAGAGAGAGTGAAAGAGAGAGAGAGAGAGATTCAAAAGGGTATTTTTAGAATTTTTAAAAAATATGTCACATGATGCCATATATGACCAAGTATGACGGAAAGTTAACAGTTGAGGAGGTTTTAATCAATTGTTGGAAAACTTAAGGGTACTCTAAGACAATAATTAAACAGTAAGGATATAATTAGCCAATTAGTTAAATAGTAGGGGTAGTTTAAGAAATTTGCCCCTTTTTTTATTTGGTGTCATGCACCATTAATAACTTTCCCTTAACCCTCCTTTTCCCCAAAGTGTTGGTTGCGAGATTCAATTCTACGTCAATACTGGAACAAACCATCTAACATACCAATGAGCCAGCCTTCGGTTGGTAACGTTAATACCTTTTTGGTATATATAAATTAAATTTAGAAAAAGTATATTAATTTGGAATATTATGGTATATATATCGTGAGTTTTGAGGAAATTAATAGTATATACCTTTTTTTTGGCATTGAATCATCGCCTTGTGCCCCCATTAGAGGCCTTATTTCATTTTAAACACTTTTTTCAACAACAATCTAATTTCTTGTCAAAGGGGTGATGAGTAGACCTTTCATGGGTCAAGCCAGGCTTTTTCCTATTATCAACGTAAAATATTCAAGCCCGAGCCCAAGCCCAGCCCTCATAAAAGCATGAGATCCGAGCTCGAACCCGAAGCCTAAAGGTTGTAATATGATTTTTTTTAGGGCAAATTTCTTAAACTACCCTTATGGTTGCTAATTGATTAACTCTACCCTTACTGTTTACATATTGTCCTAAAGTACCCCTACTTCTAATAATTGTCTAAAGCCTCCCTTGCCATTAACTTTCCATCATACTTTATTCACATGTGACATAACGTGACTGATAATAATTCCTAAAATACCCTTACTATTCCTATCTTCGCTCAGTCTTGCCCCAAACCACTCCCCATCTTCCATTGCAATCAAGCTGAATATACCTTCTAAATCCGTCATTATCCAAGGATCAAAATATCAGTATTGGGTATTGTATCGGACAACTTGGATATAGATACAGATACAAATATGGATACGGATACAGATACACTTTGGAAACACATGGATACAGACAAAAAATGTGAAAACACTTGGATACATTAGGAAAATAAATATAAATCCCATATACATATTATTAACATTAAGTTTACTATCAAAATACCTACAAATAATGTATAAATACATAGAAATTGTATATTTTAATGGTATATATGAATAAATATATTACAACTAATATAGCGGGATGCATATATATCATACAATTTTATTGATAACACATCAATCAAGAGTCCAAGACACATTATATAGATTTTTACAATTTAATACATGCACAAAGCCATTATTATTTTATTTTTTTTATTAAAGTCTAAGGCACAAAACATATGCAACTAATCTATTTGAATTATTGTATCATTTTTCTATTTTACTATTTATAATTTTAACATTAACAACAATGTCAACTAAAAAAAAATAATTCTCAAATTTTTGGAAAATAATATTTTCATTTTTGTGAACAATAAATATGTTATTACAAAATTTAAATTAAAATGTTAATTAATAATTTATAAAAATATAATACCAACTTAAAATATATCAAATTTATTAAATTTCAAAGTTACATATCATATGAAAATTCATAAATTTTAATTACTAAACTAATTATTCCATTATTTATATTTTATTTTTAAAATAAAAAAAAATATTTTTTGATATAAACGTAGATTAGTGGATTTGATAGATTCAATTCATATTATATTTTCTAATATTTTGAAAATAATAATTTTATTTTTGTAAATAAGAAATAAATTGTTATTTAATGCAAATTAAAATATTAATTAATAATTTATAAAAACTTTAAGATACATATCATGTGCAAATTTATAAACTTTAAGTATTAAAATAATTATTTTACTATTTAAATTTCTTGAAATTTAAAATAATTTTTTGATATAAATGTGTATTTGATAAATTATTTATTTCATTGATTTATAAAATAATAATTTTAAATATTGTTCTTTTTAATTTGTAACCAAAGTTGTTGAAAATGAGTGCGTTTTATGTAGATATTAGAGTTAATAAAACTAAATAAAACTATTTTTATTTCATTTATCATCGTTAAATAAAGCTTGGCTTGATGGTTAAAAGCGCATATGCAGTTTAGTGCTAAGTGACTTGTGTACCTGGGTTTGAGTCGTGCTGGAAGCTTTTTTTTTTTATATATATATTTTGGATTTTAATTTGACTTTGACTAAAGCTATCTATTTCAGTAGTTGAATGGTCATAATTCCTGAATGTAATATCATTTAAACAAAATCTATAATCAGTAATTTATACTCAAAAGTTTTGAAACAATTTTGTAATATGTAAAATTTAAATTTTTATTTCAAAATTTTTGAAATAATCTATAATTTATTCAAAGCAAATAAAAACCTATGGTCAAGAAGAAAACGGTACATGAGAGCTCTATAGTCAAGAAGAAAACCTAGGCGAGAAAAGAACTACGACAGTGAGAAAAGAACAACGACGGTGAGAAAAGAACGGCGTTGACGACTTGGTTGTTGTAGAGAGTGAGAGTTAAGAGGGGAGAGAATGGCAACAACTTGGCAAATGGCAAGGCAAGTTAAGCGACGACAAGAGAGGAGAAGTGAGAAGAAAATGTCAATTGTGAAGTGTTGAGTGAGGGTTTAGGATTTTAGGGTTGGCCGGTTAGGGGTTTAAGGAATAGATTTCCTCATTTACCCCTAAGAAATTTTATCTATTCCATTAATATATAAAAGTATATAATATAAAATATATTTATATTTATAAATATGTCAAACTCAGATTTTTATCGATCGGATGGGGGTGAATATGAGTTTGATCTGATTTTTAATCAGATTCTACTTCTACCATCCAAATCCAATCTGATATGGCATTTACCTCATCCGAATCCGAGATTATTGGATCGGATATTGGATTGGGTCGCGAGTTTACAAGTATCATTGACAGGCCTATTTGTAGGATACACCCCTAGCCGTGATGTATCCCATGACGATATGATCTAATACCGATATGATACGCCTCGTATAGGGCGTATCATAATCCTTGCGTTATCCTCTAGTTCTTGCAAGCTTCAGTTTAGAGGGTCAAGCTTCAGTTCAACGCAGAGGATGAGAGGGGAGGGAGCGGAGTCATCGATCTAATTGCAAACTTGGACAAAGGGTCCAAACTTCAATTCTACTGCTCTTTCCAGTGCGCTGCAACCTTTGCTTCTCTACTCCTTGCCCCTATCTCAGCATGGATGATAACGAGGAAACCATAGACGATTTCAACGGGGTTAAGCTTTGGTGGTCTCCCAACAACAGATCCATCGCTACTCAGATCCTTCTCTTTTTATTATCCTCCTGCTGGTTCTGAGAGGCGCTTCCACAAGCTCTACAAGCTCACCTTCCATAGGCACCACCATGACCTTATCACCTGCTCCTACCTCAATCATATCTTGGACCACGACAAGGCCGTTTGCTTGCAAAACTAGCATCATGAGCTTTTAACCAACAAGCCTAGCTCCAATTGGCACGACTACAAGAGGATGGTTTGTAGTCATGTGGTGTTCGAGCACCCGGCGATGTTTGACACACTGGTGATGGACCCTGTCAAGAATCAAGAGATCATCAATGACCTCCTCACTTTCAGCAAAGGAAGAAGAAAAAGGAGGAGGGAGACGAGGAGAAGGACCCACTTTCGAAGCCTCCCAAAGAAGAGGCCAAGGAAAAAGACAACATAGTTACACTCTTTCGACTTTTGAATTTCATTGACGAACTGTGGTCTACTTGCGGTGGTGAGATACCCATCGTCTTTACCACCAACCATGTTGTCATGGGGGTAGATTTGACACGTGCGGCGTCCAGGCCATGTGCGGCTAGGACAAGCCTGATGTGCACATGAGGGCCATGTGTTGACCCGTTGAATGGCTCCACCAAGGTTAGTGGCACTGGATCATGACCTCATGGTGCATGGTCAGGGCTCTTTGTGGCTCTTGCCGGTCCATGGGAGGTGACTCTTATGTGCCAAAGGATGAATGCCATGATGAGAGGCACATGTTGTGCCAATTATGTGAGGCACCTGTTGTGCTGATGATGATAGGCAACCACTGGGCCTAAGAACACACTTGTACGTTGTGGGCAACAGGGTAGCTCAATTAGCTTAGTCACGAGGCTGGCATGGTGAAGGGTCATTTTTGGGCCTTAGGGTGTCAATGGACTGGTTTTGGATTGGACCTCGTCTAGTCCCAAATCAATTTGGACAGATTGGATAGACCAACAAGACAACGGATTGGACCAATCCATCCAAAATATTTATTATATTGGATTGGACCTGATAAGGGATGGATTGGACCAATCCATCAAAAATATTTATTGTATTGGATTGGACCTGATGAGGGGTGATTTTGCCACCCCGGGTTCTTTGATCCATTCCTCTTGCAGTTTGGGCTATCCACTTGGCAATCGATGTCTGAGCTGCCTTACAACTAGGATCATCCAGATCGCACACGATCAATTGGTGCCGTCTGTGGGAACCAATTGAAAAGTCTACTTTACGTCCCATCTACTACCCTACTCTCTTTCAATGGCTTCTTCAAGCGACACCGGCAAGGGCGTTGATATGGGCATTACTAGGGCAAGACCACATAGTAGCATTCCCTCAAGGTTCCTTAATGACCATTGGACAATTCACTATCTCCCTCACTGCCTCAGGGATCCCGACTGTATCGACGCAACTGACAAATTAGCAGCTGAACATCTCGCTGCCCCAGGTGAGCACCACTTTTTCTGTTCCGGAGCCTTCAGTGATTCCTCTTGGGGTCAGATGCCACCAGTTTGATGACCTAGTCCAGAGCAGAGGAACCCTATCCCACCCTGCGATAGTGTTTGGGAGCGAGAGCGGACCAGGGTTGAAGTACTTGGTAGCTACACAACCAGCTCTTGCTTTGTTGAGTCGATCCTCCCCCCTGTCACCTGAGCTACTAGTAGCCTCGATGCCGAAGGACTTCAAGCTACCCCCATTGGAGAAGTATGACTGAAGCTTTGACCCCAATGACCATGTCGATGCGTTTCAGTCTCATGCATCTCGCTGGAGCAAATGAAGCGTGCATGTGTGTGGCCTTCTCTACTACCTTTAGAGGATTAGCTAGGACATGGTACAGGAACATCGAACCGGGCTCAATCAAGAGTTGGGCTCAGCTCGTAGATATGTTCACAGCCCATATCATCATTGGTAAGAAGTGCCCGAAGTCACAAGAGAGCCTTTTGAATGTGGTCCAGAGGGAGAACGAGTCGATCAGAAGTTACATCAAGCACTTCAATGGAGAGTGTTTGCAGATTTTGGGGCTCAATCCAGCTGTGTGCCTCACTGCAGTGCGGAAGGGAGTGAAGCACAAGGAGTTCACATGGTATCTTGGAGTAAATCATCCGAAGAACATCACAGAATTCCTTGTGATAGTTGAGAGGTTCATGAGCACAGAAGAAGCTCTAGGCCCAAAAATAGAGAGCCAACAAGGCGAGAAGAGAAAGAGAGAAGAAGAAGGAACAAGCAGCAGCAAGCATAGGAGAAAGAAGAGCAAGTCACCTTCCTAGAGAAGTCCCCGTCTCGGAGCTACAGGTTAGGTCGGTGATCTAGAACCCTTCCTGTGGAAAGAACGTCCTACACCCCCTCAACGCAAAGCGAGGAGAGATCCTGATGGCGATTAAGGATTCTTGCTTTGTCAAGTGACCACCCAAGTTGCGGGGAGATTCGGCGACCAGAAACCCGAGTGTTTATTGTCATTTTCATCACGACATCGGGCATAGTACTAAGAACTGCTAGAACCTCCGTGACGAAATTGAGGAGCTCATTCACCATGGGTATCTGAAGAAATATATCTTGTGAGAGGGGAGGGAACAGGGGGACTGACAAACTGATCAGAGGAGGGATGCTTCGGAGTCAAGTAGGCAGAACGATCAGCCACCTCGGCAACAGCCGCCAGAAGAAAGACCGATCCATGGGGTGATCAATATGATTACTAGTGGGTCCGTTGTAGTAGGGTGTACTACAACAACAGGGAAGACATTGGTCA
Source organism: Nelumbo nucifera (assembly GCF_000365185.1). The sequence goes on along the minus strand of NW_010729077.1, from coordinate 10,458,533 downwards.
GGGAATTGAATCAGGAAGCAGATAACCCACTGAAGTGGCCTCGGGTGGAAGAACCCATTTACTTCACTGAGGACGATGCACGTGGGATACAATACCCACATGACGACGCTCTTGTTATGAAGCATGCCATTAATGACTTCGAGGTAAAGCGAATCTTGGTGGACTCCAGAAGTTTGGCAGACATCCTATTCAAGGGGACCTTCGATAAGTTTCAGTTGAAGCAGAGTGACTTGAAGCCAGTGGATACACCCCTGGTGGGGTTTAGCGGTGAAGAGGCCAGACCTCTTAGTTGGGTCACAATACTAGTTGCGGCAAGGACGTGGCCAAACTTAGTGAGATTTGAGCACACATTCCTGGTGGTCACGACTCCATCCCCCTATAATGCGATTATAGATTGGCCCATCCAACATGCCATGCGAGCGATAGTGTCAGCTTACTATTTAGCGGTGAAGTTTCCGACGAGTTACGGAGTAAGGGTAGTACGAGGTGACCAACTCGAGTCTTGCAAGTGTTATGTGGCTGCACTGAAGGGTATGGCAAAGTTGGTGGATGACGTCGAACTAGAGCAACCATCTGACTACACGGAGGAGCGAGCTGCCCCGATGGAGGAAACAATCCATGTACCAGTTTCCAAAACTGAGCCGACGAAGACCCTTCTGATTGGCGCTCTGATAAGCGAACCACTCCGATCACAACTGGTGAGTTTTTTACTTAATAATTTAGATGTTTTCACCTAGTCTGCGGAAGAAATTCATGGTATTGACCCTAGTGCGATTACTCACAAACTAAATGTGGACCCTTTAGTTAGGTTAATTAGACAAAGAAAATGCAACCTCGCCCCGGAGCGATGGAGGGTAGTCGGTAGTCGATGAGGAGGTCAGGAAGTTCCTCACAACAGACTTCATTAAGGAGGTCCATTACCCGATCTGGGTGGCCAACCCGTGCTGGTGAAGAAGGCCAATGGGAAGTGGCGCATGTGCGTCAACTACATCGACCTCAACGGAGCCTGCCCTAAGGATTGCTTCCCCCTTCCCAGAATAGATCGCCTGGTAGACGTGACCTTGGGGCAGGAGTTGCTAAGCTTCATGGATGCCTACTCTAGCTACAACCAAATTAGGATGGATGTAGCCGACTAGGATAAGACCGCTTTTGTAACCGAGCTAGGGCTGTATTGTTACAAAGTAATGCCCTTTGGGCTAAAAAATGCTGGAGCAACTTTCTAGTGACTTGTAAACAAGATTTTTGAACCATTGATCGGTAATAAGATGGAGTGTTATGTTGACGACATGGTCGTGAAGACCCAGTTTTCAGACTCTTTAATCGATGATTTAAATTGCGTTTTTCAAATTCTAAGAAAATTTAACATGAAGCTCAACCCGAACAAGTGTGTCTTCGCGGTTGCGTCGGGCAAGTTCCTTGGTTACATAGTGAACCGACGTGGCATTGAGGCCAACCTAGACAAAATCAAGGCTATATTAGATATGAGACCACCCCAAAAGATAAAGGAAGTCCAAAGGGTAACTGGTTGGGTAGCTGCTTTAAACCGGTTTATGTCTAAATCGATGGGTCGATGCCTGCCTTTCTTTAAGGCAATAAAAAAGAATGAAGGTTTTGCGTGGATCGAAGAGTGTCAGCTTGCATTTGACAAGCTGAAAAAGTACTTAAGTACCGCCTCGGTGTTAACTCGACCTAAGGAAGGTGACGAGTTGAAATTGTACCTCTCTACGAGTGACGAGGTGGTCAGCAATTAGAGAAGTAAACAGGGTTCAACAACCTGTCTACTACGTAAGTAAAGTTTTGCAGGATGCAGAGACCAGATACCCTGGCACTGAGAGGTTAGTGTACGCTCTAGTAGTAGCAGCATGGAAACTACGCCTGTACTTCCAAGACCACACCATTGTCGTCCTTACCAACAAGCCTCTGAAGCATGTTTTGCTCAAGCCCGAGGTGTCCGGTAGGTTGACAAAGTGGGCCATTGAGCTGAGCGAGTATGACATCCGGTTCAAGCTACGGCCAACAATCAAAGCCCAAGTCTTGGCGGACTTCGTAGCAAAATGTATGTTCAGCGTGCCGACCCTGAATTGATTGAGCCCGCCAATAAGTCGGAGGAGTCAACCAGCGTGGCACTGGTTCCAGTCAGAGTAGCACCGGTCTGGGATGAGGAGCCCTGGATTCTCCACGTTGATGGCTTGTCTAACCAGCGAGGAAGTGGTGCTGGACTAATACTGTACGGGCCGAGCGAGGTGAAGCTGGAGTATGCTCTCCGACTCGGATTCGAGGTGTCGAACAATGAGGCGGAGTATGAGGCATTGATTGCTGGGCTCAGTTTAGCTTAGGAAATGGGTGTAAGGCACCTCGTAGTGTGCAGTGATTCTCAGTTAGTAGTAAACCAAGTTAACAACGACTACGAAGCTCGAGATTCTACTATGGTGGCTTATCTAGCCAAGGTAAGGGAACTCTTGCCTGCTTCCTTTCCTTGTTCATCAGGCAAATACCGAGAGCCGAGAACACTGAGGCCGACACCCTGTCACGGTTGGCAAGTACCAGTGACAATATGATGTAGACAATATACATAGAGGACTTGCCTTGGCCCAGCATTCTCGGGGGGGAGGGGG
>NW_010729077.1:10437393-10455723 GCF_000365185.1 Nelumbo nucifera | reverse complement strand
CAGAAGAGATTGCTCCTATGTTGCAAGTAGAACGAGTTGGATTGACCCTCTAGTTGATTATCTACTCCACGGAACCCTACCAACAGAATGCAACGCAGCTCAGAGGGTAGAGCGTTAGTCAGCTTGGTACGTCCTTATCGATGGACGACTATACATGAGGTCCTTTACGCTCCCCTACCTACATTGCTTGCAGCCTTTAGAAGCAGATTTGGTACTTTACGACATCCATGAAGGACTTTGCGAAGGACGCTTGGGGGGCAGAGTGCTAGCCCAAAAGGCACTAAGACAGGGGTATTATTGGCCTGCCATGAAGGCTGATGCACTTGAGCTCATCAAGAAATGCGACAACTGTTAGAGACACACTAACATCCTCCATCAACTAGCTGCCGATCTGAAGTACCTGACTAACCTGTGGCCCTTTTTCCAGTGGGAGATTGACATCCTCGAACCATTCCCACCGGCAACTAGGCAAAGAAGATTTTTGGTCGTGGCGGTGGAGTATTTCACGAAGTGGGTGGAAGCCGAGCCACTGGTGACAATTACAGCACAGAACGTGCAGAACTTCTTTTAGAAAAAACATAGTGTGCCATTTCGGAGTACCTAAGGTGTTAATCTCAGACAACGGGAAGCAATTCGAAGATATCAAGTTCCAGAATTCAGCAAAACTTCACTTCGGTAGCACACCTGCAGGCGAACAAACAGGCCAAAGTGACGAACAGGGCTATCCTCCGCGGACTGAAACCTCACTTGGCGCGAACTCATGACTCCAACATTCCCAAAATTTCACTAAGTCCACAAGACCACCGAGCTGGGGAGAGAACTACGAGTCTCTCCTAGGGCCTAAGGGCATGCTGTCAAGTTGACAAAAGATCTCGACACAATAAAGTCCCTGTCACCTCTTCGGCATGGGCAAATAAGTCCTAGTCGCCTCTTCGGCATGGGCAGATAAGTCCCAGTCGCTTCTTCGGCATGGGTGACCTAAGACCTAGTCGCTTCAGCATAGGCAACCTAAGACCTAGTCGCTTCAGCATAGGCAACCTAAGACCTAGTCGTTTCTGTTGGAGTAAACATAAAAGTAGCTCGTACGCAGGAAGGTCGGGCACATACCATACAGTGTCTTCTTACTTCGGCATACATTGAGATCGCCTTATTCCTACTCATGCCTAGCTCGTCAGCTCGACACTTCGGGGTAATCAACACTTAGAAAAATTTGCACAAATGAAGGGTTCACAGTAGATTCAAAAGAGAGAACGAACTACATTGTATTGATGTAAAAAAAAGGTTCAAAGTGCATTCAAAAAAAAGAAAAAAGATAATGCTCTATTACTGAGCTCAGAGGCTCGACACATATTGTATATACAGGGAGGTCCAAGAAAAGAGGCACAATTTAGTCTTGATGGGGCTTCTCGCCCCCTCCTTTAGCGTTCTCGGCATCCTTGGTTGGGTCCACCTCCATAGATGCGTTCGCAGCAGCAACCTCATCGGTCTCCATGACCTCGTCGACTGCTACGTCAGAGTTCCCCGACTTCTCTTCGGCTTCCAGTTCAACATCATTGTCCCCATCCTCGTCGGAGTCTGGACCTTCGCTCGTCGCTTGAATAACAGTCTCACTGGAGAACCCGATCATTGTGAGTGATTGAAGATCAAGCTGGGGAAACGCGCGCCTCGCCAGCCAGCGGTAGACCTTGAAACCCTCGCACAAGGCCGAGGTAGTTGTCTTGCTCACAAAATTTTTGAACTCTGAAGAAGTCTTGTAAGCTTGAACAGCGCAGGAACCAACTTCCTTTAGCTCCTGGGAGAAGATAGCCTCTGGCTCAGAAAGGAGAGCCTTCTTCTCCTCGACCTCCTTCGTCATTTCGTGGATGCGCTTTTCCTTCCACTTCGCTTCTGCCTCTTATTTCTTTGCCAGCTCCACAGCCTTCAACGTCATGGACTGGCACTCCGCTGCTTTCGACTCGGCAGCCAAAACCTTGGCATCTAAGACCTTCGCCTTTGATTCCGAGACTTGCAGTAGCTCCATCTGGTAGTCGGACTACTCCACCAACGAGTGGATCATCGAGTTCGTCTGCAAAAGAGTTGTACCGGTCAGTAAGGCAAGAAAAACACAAAGAACAGAGAAGTGAAGTTAGAAATGTACCACCATCAAATGGCCCCATGCAGTGGCAGCAAGCTTGAAGCGCGACATCCCCGCATACTTTGACACCTCGACAAGAATGACGGCTTCTTTACTCTTGAGAGTGGCAACCCGGGCATCAAAAATACTTTAGCCCTCCTCAGGAATTGCACCAGAAGTGGTGACCTCGGGTTGGACGGGTTGGGGCTTGAACTCTTGGGCCACCTCGGGCTCACGAGCTGGCGACCTGGTTCCCTGGTCATCCTCGACCAGGTCGATGACGAGCGTGCCCTCTTTCCTCCTTAGGGCAGCAGGTGCAGTGGGACTAGCAACGGGCTCGGTGGCTTGGGGTTCAGTGCGAGGCACCTTCCTCTTTTTCCTCTTCTTCATATCAGAGAAAAGCTTGGAGACAGGGATATCCGCCATGGTACCAACAACACATATATGAACTCAGTGAGAAAGGAAAAAGTCTAAGTGTGTGAAACTGGAGTGGAGACCTACCTGGACTCAGTCCAACATTAACTAAATTCTCCTCGGCTAAGAAGTCGTCCAATTCCAACCTGAGTTTCGCCTAGGTGCGGACCTGTTTCTTCATGTCCTTATCTAACTTGACGCCGGGGTCACTGATTGTTGTTCTCCAGTGCGTTGGAAACGGCCACCCCACAGCCACGGTGATGATAAAATAACGCCTCTTCTAGGCCACGACTTTGTTGGGGAGACCATACAGGATCTTCTTCCCAGGTTGGGGGGTCAGGTAATAACTACGGTGTTTGGAAGAAGGAAGACTGGCAGAGTTCTTCTTAATAGAACAGGTCGAGCTAAAGGTGTCCATGGTCAAAGGCTTGCCGAAGTGGTGAAATAGGGAGATGGTACCTACTATAGAGCTAACTGAGTACGGGTGAAGTTGACCTACGATTATGTTAAAAAATCGGAGAATCTCCACGATGAACGGGTGGAGCAGGAAGTGCAGCCTGGCTGTCAGCTGTTCCTTGAGCACCACGACCTCGTCAGGACTATGGTTCCAAGGATATCCCTCCAAAGGGATACTCAGGGAACTTATAGTGCTCAACCAGTGTTTGCAACCTCTCCATAGTCTTCACGGAAGGACCAAAGCAGTCCAGCCCCGACCTCCGAGAACTACGGGAGCTCAACGCTTCCTTCCCGGATTCTTCCAGCTCTTTTGTTTGAGAATCCACCTCGGGCGAGCTGGGCTCGAAACCTTGTGCCAAGGTGCCCACCTCGGCAGGACCAGACTCTACTTCTTGGCCCAAGGAGTCCACCTCGGTCCCACTTGAGTCGTTACTGGCATCCAATAGACTACCAGTGCTGATACTCGACATCGTAATCAAAGGAAAACAAGTATGAACCAAGGAGGGTTACCAAAGCCGAAGAGAAGAGAGATGACTTCGAAGAACAAGAACATGTGACACCGACTTGGAAGTGGACACGCAAGCTCAAAACACGAACGCATAAATCATGATGAGGAAAAAGGGGACCCCATGCGCGTTTTGATCTCAATGACCCGTCCGGTTCGACCAGGAAACCAGATCGTGTACCAGGAACACACGGATGTCACGCGGATTATCAACCCTGTGGACATCAAAACGCGCATTCAACTGACTTCGGCCTAGAGAGGAGTGCAGCCAAATCCACCTCAGCTTGACATGAACTCCTCGCATCGGGTCGTGACCCGTGCATGAGGAGTGGGGGGCAATTAATGAGGGGTGATTTAGCCCGACCTGATGAACAAAGGACATGTGGATGTGACTTTCCAGCCAGATGATGACTCAGCATTGGATGCCACATCAGCAGATCAGGGGACCTCGGGTGCCCAGCCACTTCGGGCGGCACCAGATCCGGGGCACCTCGGTACCCATGTACATCGAGGTGACACATAACAGATTCTAGATGTTTTCCTACTACACTACCTCCGAGTCTTTCAGGGTCAAATTGCGGAACTATAGGCCTTATCCACATCCCGCCGGAATCAGATGGACACGATAAGCACTATCAATCAACACGTTACCCACCTATCGGTGCGGAACGAACTCCTACTTGTTCAGCCCAAAGCTCTCGGAAAGGATTCATGAGGCCCACGACGACCCTGCTATATAAAGGCATCCGCCCCCAAGATTCAGGTATGCGCGATTAAGTGCATTCTAGCTCTCTATTGTGTTGATTTCTAGCTCGCATCTACCTATTGAGTACTAACTTAAGCATCAAGGCGACCTCGCCGGGTTAGCCACCCCGGGTTCTCTGATCCCTTCCTCTTGTAGTTTGGGCGATCCACTTGGCAACCGACGTTCGAGCTACCTTACAGCTAGGAGCATCCAGATCGTGCACGATCAGGACCTAGTCCAGCCGTAATACATTTACATTGGATTGGGTTGGATTAAGCCAATATCTAGTCCATTGATATAAGATAAGAATATAGGTGTCAATGGACTGGGTTTGGGTTGTAACCAATCTAAATCAAAATGAATTTGAACAGATTGGATGGTCCAGACATTGTATTAGACCAATCCAAAATGGTCCAAAATATTCATTGGATTGGATTGGACCTAATCCATTTATAATGGACTCACATTGGACTAGATCAGATTGGACCAAATCCAATCCAAATGACACCCCTATTCGGGCTAGGCCTACGTGCCAAGCCTCCCTTCAATGTGCGTGGCGCAATGCCGGTCCATGAACTGTCCCCATGAGTATGTGTGCATGCCCATAAGGAAGCCTGGTAGCCATGCTAGCCATTAACCAAGGCCACCCCACAAGGGATGTTGGTCTAGGAGTGCCAAGGTTAGGCATCCAATGAGGTCGGCCACCCCTCCTTAAAGAGTACATGAAGCTTTTGGAGGTCTACCAGTAAGAAACATTACTTTTCCAAAAAAATCATACTAGCATATTTACAGTATTGCCACTCAATGTAAGCCCACCAAGCATAGGCAAGGCTAAGCCTGTGTTAGACTGTGTAGGCTCCCCCACTCAACCCGTTATTGTCCTCTACAACGGTTTCTTTGTGAATGGGCATTTATATCTTGCAACATCCACGTGTACTCCAGTTTAGAGCTGCCTGGTCAACACGGGTCTTGCCTATGTTGGTGTCCGTGTAAGGGGATGGAACCATTTCACCATGTCAGCCTGCCTGGACTTCATCCACTATATTGGGGTTACTCAAACTGTGCAATGGCTTTGCCTTCTGAATGTGTGTTTTTGGCCCTCGAAGAAATGTGTGTGTGATGCTTCGCGGAGGTCTGCCCTATGTTCTCTTTACCTCAAGGCTCGACCGTTTTCTTGGTAGCTTTTTGGTGGTGCTACTGAACACGATGTGATGGGTCTTCTCCTACTGTTGGCATAGTGTCCTGGGAACCCTTTCACCATACTGGTCTGTGGGCTTAACCTCACAGTGTTCGGGTTACTCAAACCTAGCCATGGCTTATGCTTTGTTGTTCCTTGAAACTACACTTCACCTCACTGGTTTGGGCTACCTCTTCGTTCTGAGGGGGCCCCAATGTGTTTTGCATCAAGGATCCGACCGTGTTCTATGTGAGTGTGGCAACTTTTACCCATGATGTTGCCGAACATGCACTCACTTATGTGATGTATGTTTTTGCTGCGAATGTTCTGGCTTGTGTGCTAAGCATGTCCTCTGATGTTGTGTCAATGTAGTGCTGCCATGCTCCAATGGCGAGTGTATCCACATTCCTAATATTCCAATATTGTAGCTTCAACCGATGACCCTTTTTTATGCAAAGTTGCCACCTTAGTGGTATTCCTTGACCAACCGTTGACACCAACCAATTTTGGACTGTCGTCCCTACCTTAGTAGTGCCTCTGACAAGCGACGGAACAAAGGCTCGTCCGTCATGAAACCAAGATGTAGGCACACCACTCACACCTCACCAAAATGAATAATGACTGATGTCCATGAGGAAGCATGGCACTCCCCCACTCAAACCACCACAATATGCCCTCCAAGAGATGGCCCTTGTGTCTGCCCCTGCATGATCATTGCTTTGGGGTCATTGGAATGAGGACATGGTGATTGGCCTCTTGCCAGGCATGATGTATGATGATTGCTTAAACCCTGTTGAGTGGGCATGCCAAGGGACCGCACCCCACGATGCTGCTTGTTGAGATTACCACTCTAGTCTGGCTGGTTGAGGGCTCTGATACCAACTACAATAGTAGTTGGCTAATCTACTCTGATACCAACTGTCACAGGGGTAGATTTGCAGCGGAAGGAACTCGTGTGACATCCAAGCCATGAGCGACCAAGACAAGCTTAATGTGCGCATGAAGGTCATTTGTTGGCCCGATGAATGGCTCCACCAAGGTCAGTGGCACTGGATCATTGACCTCATGGCACATGGTTAGGGCTCTTTGTGGCTCTTTCTAGTCCATGGGAGGTGCCTCTTACTTACAAAGGATGAACACCATGATGAGAGGCACATGTTGTGCCAATGATGTGAGAATCTTGTTGCACCAATGATGATAGGCAACCGCTGGGCCTGAGACCAACCCCATGCACTATGGGCAACGAGTAACTCAATTAGCTTAGACATGGGGCTGGAATTTTAAAGGGTCATGCTTGGGCCAGACCCTCGTGCCAAGCTTCCCTTCAATGTGGAGAACTGGATCCGGCTCTCATAAGGAGAGGTCAGATACGGAATATGGCTTCCACCCTTCTACCTAAGACCAAAAAAGTGCATGATCAGATGTTTTTGGACTATCTGATCTATGTATGAAACTTTAAAATAGTTCAAGTGAAATTTCAATATTTGTTTGCATGACACAGGATTTCAATAAAAATTGAAATTGATTTCTTTTTATATTTTTACTTTTTTTCCTGTTCTCTTATTGTACGTATGAAGCATTCAAGATTCTGGTGAAGAATTATTTGAACCTGGACTCCAATAGATTGTCGGGATGACTGGCAGGTTGTTGGAGGAGACAAATATGACCCCACCGATATCGCCAAGTGTTTGTTGCCTAAGACTCTCGGTGGAGATGCTGTCACTACTTGCTTGGTGAATCTGATCAATGCTCTAGAAACTGTCAAGGAAGAAGCCAAGTTGAAGGTGGAAGAAGAAGAAGAAGAGGCCAAAAAGAAAGCCGAGGCATTGACTAAAGATAAAGAAGAGTTGCCAATCAAGAAAGAAATTGAAATTGTAGTTGATGAGAAAGAGAAAGAGACTAACGAAAAAAGCAGGATTAGAGGATCCTCATGGGAGAGAAAGAGAAAGAGACCAAAGATTTTTTTTTTTTTTTTATCAATTGGGTTTTATTTTGAAATTTTGAAGAATAGGACAAATTTGATATTTTGTTTTTTGTTAGTACTTAACGGTGATGTCAATTTTTAGAAACAATAAGGGTACTTTAAGACAATACATAAACCGTAAGGATAGAGTTAGACAATTACCTAAACCATAAGGGTAGTTTAAGAATTTTTCCCTTTTTTAACACCTGTTACACAATTTTTTGACACGTAGTTGTAAATTATAATTTTTCTATGATTCAATCAAAGATATCCCTATTTGAAATAGTAAAACAAAGAAAAAAAGGTCAATTCTAAGTTTTAAATATATTCTTTCAATTCCAAACAAAGGATAACCTGAATTCTGAAAACAAAACATAAACATTAACAAATATCAATCTTTGTTCCAAAAAAAAAAAAAATTATAGGCTTTTAGCCATCTATCCATTCTTGAAACCAACCATCCATTAATAGAAAACCATACCATTCCTCTAAAAATAAAATGTTCCATCACCATTCCCATAAAGGTAACTTGAAAACACACATTGACACAAGTATAACATAACAAACTAAAACATAACCAATACCAAACTTGTTCCAAAAGATGTTTTAGGCTTTTAGCCATCTATCTATTCTTGAAAAAAAACCATCCACCATATTGTTCCAACAAAATTAAAATATTCCAGCCATCCATCATTCTTGAATTCACTAACAAGCTTGAATATCCTGCCTTCTTGAGCCATCAAAACTTGAAAAAAAAAGGAAAACTCATTGTCATTGCTCATACCATCTAAGTAATTTATTATCATTTTCATGCCAATTAACAAACAAATAAATGAAATATATGGTAATTTAATACCTAAAACATATCATCAAGTTCAACACCTTCTTCATCATCATCACTACTATTTGATCCCTCCTCTTCTAATAACTTGAAGATCCTATAGGATTGCCCAACAAACTTGACCCCCTACATACAAATGGAAAAAAACTATTAAAATAGATTCAATGAAATAAGTAATAATATATTAGAACAAATAATAGATAAGAAATCACCTATTGTAAAGCCTTGTGCAGAAGCCAATTTTTAAGACAAACAAAATGAATGATTTCATATATAAATTTCAAGCTGAAATGATTTCAAATATAAATTGAACAAAAAATCAATCAAATAAAATGATTTCTGATATAAATTTCAAACTAAAATGATTTTAGATATAAAATGAATAAAAAAATCAATCAAATAAAATGATTTCAGATATAAATTTCAAACTAAAATGATATCTGATATAAAATCAACCAAACCAAATGATTCCAGATGTAAATTCGAACTAAAATGATATCAGATGGTGTTCTTGTCACTGATTGGCAAACTAGAGTGGAGGGGGAGAAAGAGAGTAACCTGATGGTGTTCTCTATCACTGGTTGCCGCTTGCCAAAGTGCCGCTAGCCACTATTAGGGATGAGGACGCCACCTCTGACTCTGTTAAAGTATATCAGGTTTAGAGAATGGGAGATGGGGCACTGCCTTGCTGGAGAGATGAGTTTGCTGCTTCGCCAGTCGCTAGTCGTCGTTGTTGAAGATGGGGTCACTGGCTCACCGCCTCTAGTCTTGTTAATGTATATTAGGTTAAGACTTACTAGAGAATAGGAGATGGGGTGTCGCCTTGCTAGAGAGATGAATCCACTGCTTCGCCAGTTGCCGATCATCACTCAGTCGCTCACTTATCTAGTTTTGGTATGATGGTATCCACTGCCAATTGCGTAGAAGGGTTGAGGAGGGAGAGTATCGAATGAAACAGGTTGGGGGGAGAGTATCGAGTGAATTTAGGGCGATAATATGTATAATATTATAATATTATCGGGTCAGGCCGGGCTTTCATATAAAATCCCAAGCCCAACCCAAAATTAAGTTGGCCTTAGATCATTGGGCCCGAGCCCGACCCGTAGGCCTAATAATATCTCCAAGCTTGTACGAGGCCGGGTCGTCGGGCTACCCAGCCCATGAACAGGTCTAGTGGTGAGAATTGATAGCAGGGCTCAAAACCACATTTCTTCTAAGACTATTTATATGTATTTTGTAAGATGACCCACGAAATGCAAATAGGTCATCTATTAAGAAAATGATTAGGGCCGTTTGTCATTAATTTTTTTTTATAATTTCACTTTTGTTTTCATGATCATCATCTCTCTCTCCTTTTGTTGTTGCTACTATTTGATGGTAAAAAGGAAATGGGGAGATATCATTTTTAATTTTTTTTCAAGAGATAGATGGAAAAAATAAGGATAAAATAGGGCAAACAAAGAGTGGTTCGATTACCACAACATTGAAATTGAAGTCCTCTTTGCTATAGCTTCAAAGGACATCTATTACTACTCTAAAAACACTGTCATTGTTATTCACTTATGTTAAAAAAAATAAAAATTGCAAATTGGGACCAAAAAAGGGATTTTTCACAAAAATAGCATGGCAAGGAACCTTGGATGCGTAGATCTCAGAAAGTTGCCTAAAATAAAAAAGTTACTTCAATTAGACATCGGAGTGCAAAATTATGGCCTTCGAAAGTCTACACATACATTAAGTGTGTAACCTGTGACCCAATGACCGGGTCAAATGGGTTTTGGCCAAGTCAACGGTTTTTTACCAAAGGGTGGGTTTCAACAGAACCAGACCTAAATAAAGGCTAGTGACGGTTTGAACGGTTTAATCAGTCGGGTCAACGGTAGGTTGAACACATTGATATCGGTTTGGGTCGGTTTTTGGTTTGGTCGATTAGTTCAAAAGATTTAAACTTAAAGATTTATATTTAAATTTTAAAAATTACAATGATATTACTAAAAAGGAAAAATTCCTGATTAGTACCCCGTACTTTGGGCCTAGTGCCACTTTGGTCCCCGAACTTTAAAATGCAACAATTTAGTACCCAAACTTTCAAAATGTGCCAATCCAACACCTGTCATTAGCCAGTCTATTAACCAACAGTTAAGTGGCATTTGAAAAGACAAAAATGCCCTTCAAGTGTCATCTAATTCTCTTTATCAACCATCCAAACATTGATAAAAAATGAACAATCCCAAATCCTTGCATCTTCTATTCAAGAAAGTTGGGGTCAGGTCTGAATGGGTATTCTGGTGACCCTAACTTTCTTGAATAGAAGAGGCAAGGATTTAGGACTGTTCATTTGTTATCAATGTTTGGATGGTTGATAAAGAGAATTAGATGACACTTAAAGGTTATTTGTGTCTTTTCAGATGCCACTTAATGGACTGGTTAACGACAGGTACTAGGTTGGCACATTTTGAAAGTTCGGGTACTGAATTGTCGCATTTTAAAGTTCGGGGACTAATGTGGCACTTGGCTCAAAGTATGGGGTACTAGGGAATTTTCTCTATTAAAATAGTAAAAAAATAAATTTACAATATAAAATATTTTAGAATAAGAAATATGAGAATTTTCTCACTTTCCCATACTAACAAACATATTTAAAATATAAAATATTAATATATATCCAATAATGGAGCCAAGAATTTTATTTTTTTTTGGGGGGGTGGGCAAATATTAAACAAGAAAATGAAATAGGGAGTAGATGATGTGGAATTTTGAAAGATATGGGACAGAAAGCTTTGGATCTATTACAGATTTAAACAAAAATAAACATTTTTTTTTTTTTAATTTTGGGAGTTGGAGGAGCGTTAAAGAGTGATCTTAACATTTCAGTTCAAGTTTTGGGGGGAGGGGGGCTAGGAACCAACCCACTTTACTACGTTTTAAACCCTGCCTCCACTCACTTGCTAGATAGGTTTTTACTTTTAACACAAAGTTTGGGGGGGTGAGGGCAAGGACCCCCCACCAATATGCTTGGTTCCGCCCTTGTATATATCTATTGGTTTGGTTTTCGCCAATTGACAAATGGCCAAACTGAAACTAACTCGACCTAGTCAAGTTGGGAAATTGATGAACTGAAGTTGATTGGAAATACTAGAAAATTGGCCAAATCAGATTGAGTTGGGTTGGATTGGTCTATTTGGTCGGTTTCATAAGTTTGTTGGACAGTCCTAACTAAAATTTATTATTGTTATTTTTGTCTTGAAAAATAAATTATTAAAAATAGTATATAAAATAAATAATTATTAATTATCTAAACAGTTAAAATATAAAACAATTGTCTACGTTTATGTTATTGATATTTTATAATATAATAATAAAAATAAAATGTGTCAACCTGGCCCACCTAGGCTTGGATTTAAGGCCCATTTAATAATTGTGTTGGATCCAAGCTTATTTATTAAGGCCTAACCCAAGCCCCATTCCATGTGCACCCCTACAATTTGGTAAAATTGTTATGTGTACTCAAGGTCTCTTAGTAGTTAGGATCCAAGGTTACCAACACGAACATAGGGGAATGACTTTGTTTCGTATTTACGCTCTCTTAGGTCTTGTTTGTTTTTTGGGTAAGTCATTTATTTGGGTAAATGCACTTATCTAGGCAAGTGTTTCCTAGGAAATACTTACCCAGATACGTGCATTTACCAATGTTCTTTTATTTCCCAAGTAAAGTTATACAGTGACCATTTTTTGCCATAAAATGGTCATTATTAAAGGGACAATGTTGTTCCATTTTGCGTTAGCAATTGTCTGCACAAACAAGAAAGTTATTTATCTAAGTCTCTGGACAACATTACTTATTCAAGTAAATGAGTCATTTGGGAATTTTTCTTTTTTGTGGGATCCACTAGTACCAAAATACGAACATTGGTTCCTTTCTTTTCTATCAGACCCACCAACTTACCCACCCCATTTACTGGAAAACAAACACTCTTTTAGAGTGAATCACTTAGGCTATGTTTGGTTTGAAGGAAAAGGTAGGGAAAGGAAGGAAAAGGTAAGGAAACCTATACAAGGTTTATAAAGATTTACCTCCCTTTCCCTACTTTTTTTCCTTTAAACCAAACACAGCCTTAATGATGGACCACCATCTTTTGTACAAGCAAAGCATAGTTAAGTTACAAGGGTACAAACTAAAATGCAACTTGAGGTTTTGCAGCCAATCTTAATTTCTAATTCTCAGCCACTATCTTTAGAATTAGAAATTAAGAGTGGAGGTGTAGGCGAACAATCAAATTGTATGGCAAACTAAGTTGCAAGTCAAATCATAGGTTGTCAACGTAACCCATTTTGCTCAAGATATAATTATGGGTTTTGGGTTTGTAGAAAAGATAAAAGGTAATTAAAGAAAATGATGTTATACAATGTATATGTCACTCTAACTAATGTATTGTACATACTCTTGTTATGAATAAAAAATGTTTATTTCATGTGTTATTGGGTTGTTATATTAAATATCCTTAATTCATATAAGTATTATGTATGAGACCACATGATTGTTATAATATAAACTTAAAAGTTCACAACCAGTAGATACACTTGAGGAAATTTATCCTAACAATATTGTCATTCTCACACTACCCAAGGTAGTGGAGCAGTTAGCCTTAGTTTTTTGGGTTGTGACATAAGTTGTGAGGATGAGTATTTACAATAAGCATTAAACCCAACATGTTCGTGGACTTTCTGACAGGTGGAACAAATAGGTGCTTCTTTTAATCCCATAGATTTGATATTGATAGCAGAATGAGCATCGGACTTGTCTGTTTTTAATATACCAACTACTAAGATCCTTCTGGAGTCAATGATGGTATGTCGACTGATGATTAATGTGATAGGATATGCTACTATATTAAGACATAGAGAACACTTTGTACAACTTCCTCCTTAGAATTCTGAATTTGTTGGTAGTAGGATTATTTGAATCCTCAATGAAAGATCTAATAGTGTTGGGAGTGACACCATGTCATAAAGACAGAGAGAAAAAGTCCTTCCTTTATTGTGGAGTCAATTGTTTATAGTAGATAGATTGATTACACGTGATTAATTATTAATTATCGTATAATGGGATGAACCAATACTTGGACCTTTAGGATGGTAAGGTTCCAAGTGGTCAGCCCCACTAGCTTATATAAAGCATGTGACATGTTGGCTCTCCCATTAACTTATGGATCCTACACTATATAAGTTATAATCTTTTAATTGGATAAATATGTTCCAGAATTAATAGAGTGCTAATGGGTAATTGATCTTGCATCCCCCAAAGTTTATAAATAGAAAGGAATTAGAAGGAATCGAGCCATGCAAGTTCTCCCTTACTAGGTGAACTCAATTCCACCATTGTAAGACCTTTTGGCTAGGTTTTGAACCCCACTCGACCAGACCTATTTTTCATTTCTTCTAACACTATCCCAAACTTGTTTTAGGTCAATAACTTCACCCAAAAATGTGAGAAAGGTCAGACCTTTGTTGCTATAAATTGTGGAGATGATTTCAAGACTGTAAGGATAGAGTTGCACCATCTTCAACTTATTGCAGTATTTTTGGAAAAATTCAAGCTTGGGTGTAAAAACCACTTCGATTTCTACACTTGTGAACATCAAAATCAGGTAATACACTCAATCTTGAACCAAAAGATTTAATTTTTTGTGGTCCACAAACCTAATCAATCTAATGAAAGAAACCCGTTTTCTCACTTATGCGATTTCATCATTCGGGTTCTATTAAGCTTTGAAATTCTACCTCTCTAGTTGTTGGGATTTTTTGCATAATATGATCACTGGATGATCAACTTTCAAAGCATTCACAAGGCTCTGACAAACAACTCACCATATACAGTTACACTCTTACAACTAGTGTCAATAGGGATATAGTGTCAACGGGGATAAAAATAGTCTAAGAATATTGAAAATGGATTGAGAAATGCCTCTAAACTCAGAGACAAAGAGTAMGTCAGTGAAAGATTTTGGAAAACGACTAAATCTAGGTAAGGGATTGGAACACTAGTAATTGTAAAGAGTTAGCTAAGGAATGAATGTCCCCTAATGCCTTGCTTGCTCAACTATTTATAAAAGCTAGGAGGGTTTTCATCCAATGCTTGGAGAACAGATCCTGTCTTTATCTACCCAAAGACATGTGTATACAAGGACTACAAGGTTGTTAGAGCACGCTCTAAGGATTTATAAGAGGGTGACGCATATTAGTGTGGTCACCAATCACAACCAAATGTGGTTTCCCTCGGGCAACAATCACATGTCTAATGGTTTTAAAGCAACATTCGAGTGTTAAGGCCTTAATCGAGCCTCACAAGGTTGGATGAAATCGCTAGGTCATGTTTATGGCCTCTAAGTGTCGAGGCTTTGATTTGACCTCACAAGATTGAATATGATTACTCAGTCATTGAGTCACTAGCCTTTAAGTGCAAGAAATTCCATTATGGCCTCACAAGGTTAAGTGCCTTTGCAAGGACAATGACTCGATGATCACAAATTCCATTCTGCCCTGTGAGGCCTTTCCTCACAACCATTGCTTTAAAATGCTTAATCCTAGAGGCTTGAGGTTCACACTTTGAGGTGAGTCGCACAGATTTTGCCTCAATGCTCAAGGCTTAAGCCTTTGTCAGATTGAGACACAAGCCTCAAGCCTCAAGAATCAATGATTACTTAGCTATTTAATTCTAAAAAATATAATTTATTATTTAAAATATATAGAAAATACTTCAATAATTATAGGCCAAATAAAAAAAAGTAAGAAAGAAAAACCGATAAGTCAAATCAAATTGTATTAGTTTTTCTTAGTGTTTTAGTGTTAGATAGTGTATGCCCTTAGCTCCGATCAGATTAATGTACAGATACATTTATTGTAAATGAATAAAAGTACATTATTGTTTCATGTTGATATTAGTATGTTTTTGTGTAATTACTCCTTAAATTGGACACTTATGAGACTCATGTTAGTTTAGAATGTTCTCAACCATTGGATAGACTTGGGGAATTTATCCTGCCAAGGCTGACACTGATGTGCTACTAAAGAAGTTGGGGCAACTTGTCTTAACTGCTAGGGTTAGGCCCAAAGCACATGTAGTGTGTGTTTGGATGAAACAATGAACTTGGACAATTTTTCCAGTTATGCCCTAGACCTTGGATATTGATAGGAAAAACTGGAAAGTTACACATAACCCATAACTTGATTATGGTACTATACTAGGTGTTACATTGGGTTGTCTTTGATATACCCATCAGTAAGATCCATTAAGTGTCAAAAACCTGGGTATGTTGGGGCAGTCTGAGAATTTGCTTGAATGGGTGATTGATAACTCTGCATTTTGATGCCTTAAGGGCATCAATTCAGGGGTATTTTCGGCCATAGAGTAGTCAAAGTGTATCATTTTCCCAATTAAAATCAATTATGTGACATCTGAGGGTGTTTGTGCAAATTATGTAGAAAACTGAAAAGTTTTATAGGCTGAAGTGCAGTTTTTGGGAAGCTGGTGTGAAGACTAGTTGAGAGAGGGGGAGTTTTTGTAAAGAACTGAGAACAGGAGGGCGCCTCCTATCTACTAAACCTAGTTGGCGCCCATCCTACTGTATTACCATGCTCCTCTCTCCTTAACAAACCCTAGGTAGCCTTTTTAACCTAATTTTTTCACTCTTAGCAAACCCTAGCCGCTCCTAGGTGTTTAATCTCCACTCATTTTAGGTAGCCTTTTAATCTCTACTAAACCCAGTTGGCACCCATCCTACTATATTACCATGCTCCCCTCTCCTTAACAAACCCTAGGTAGCCTTTTTAACCTAATCTTTTCACTCTTAGCAAACCCTAGCTGCCCCTAGGTGTTTAATCTCCACCCTCCACCTCTTTTAATCTCAACCACTCATTTTAGGGCTCTTCTTTATAGCTTTTAAACCCTAGGGTGCCACCTATTCTGTTAATCCTCACCATTCAGCTCCCCATCATTAAATCTCAGCCACTCCCTCCATTTTATATCCCAACCATCCATTATAGGGCACTCTCTTTTTAGCATTCTAACCCTAGGAGCCACCTAACTTCTAATCTACACCCTCCATTTCTAGGCGCCCAAATCTTAGCCCTACATAATATTGGGCGCCCTCTCCTTTTATTTTCAGCCATAGGATCACCCCAAAACCATCTTAGCCATCCATTAGAAACCCTAGGGCATCCCTAACTTTGCTAAATCCCAACTGTCGCCCCCCATTTTTCTCCCTATTTCCAGTTGTGTCCACCATTCTCTATAAAAAGGGTCCCAGGGGCCCTATAGAAGGGGTTGGTCAATTCACCCAATTAACAAGGCTAAGGTTTCTTGAGGAGTCCAAGGGTTGTAGAAGGGGAGGATGCCCAGATCTTGTCAAAAGGGGTTACTGGAAGCTGTTCAACCGTTCGGAAACTACCGCCACTAGATCTGATCAACCATTCTTTTCTTTTCTGTTATTTTTATTTTTACAATATTTTAAATTTAATTCTTGTTCGTTTCTCTGTTTTGCAGATCTGAATTCGTTCGGTTCAAGGCTAAGGTGTCTCGAGGGGTTCGAGGGTTTAAACTGGTGTTTCGGAGTGTTTAACGACGCGCTTCCGGACACACCAAGTTTTTGGCGCCGTTGCTGGGGAAGCAACAGAGAAAATTTTTTATTTACTTTTTCCGGATTAGTTTCATTATTTTTTCTTTTTCGTTTTATTACTTGATCCGTTATCTTAGTTTAGTTCTTGTTTGTCTTTGATTCTGCAGGACGGAATAGCGAAAGGTGGGGTACTAGAGCATTGCGGGACTGCGGGACGGAAGAGAAGAGAAGAGAAATTGGATTGCGTTTCAGGTGTAGTCGTTCCATTTTATTTTTATTTTCTTATTTTTATTTTCAAACACTTTCTTTTATAGAATAATTATTTTTGAATTTTTAATTATTTTTTTTTCTAAATCCGATTTGTTTTTTTAGTATTATTTTGCTTTCATTTTGTTTCTAGATCTATTCTTCTTTCTTTATTTTAATTTCTAGTTCAATTTTTTTGCTTTATTAGGTTTGTGTTTTTCTTTTATTTCAGACTTAAAAAAAAAACAAAAAAAAAATCATTTATTTTATTTCTTGCAGCATAATTTTTTTTGTTTATTTTATTTTATTTTATTTTTGGTTTAAATTTTAGATTCATTTTTTTCTTTTATTTCAGATAAAAAACAATAAAAAATAGAAAAAAGAAATAAAAAATTCGTTTGTTTTATTTATTTTTTAGCATATTTTTCTTTCATTAATTTTATTTTCGTATTAATTTTTAGATTTGTGTTTTTATTTTATTAAAAACAAAAAAAATATAAATAAAAAAACTTTCAGCATATTTTTTTTCTTTTGTTTATTTTATTTTCAGTTTAATTTTTGTTTAGATTTGTATTTTTTTCTTTTATTTTATCTATTTCTTACATAATTTTCAGATTAACAATTAGTTTGTTAGAATTTACTTTTGGTAGTTGTTAATTCTGTTTAGCACAATTATTTGTTGTTTTATTTTCTGTTTGCAATTATTATTTGTTGCTTTATTTAATTTCATTTCTTTTAGTTGTTTAATTGAATAATTAATTGTCAAATAGGAAATTGTTGAAGTTTTCAAATTTGAGTTTAAATTTCAAATTTTAATTTTAATTCGAATTTGAATTTTAAATTTCGAAATTTAAATTTTAAATTTTCGAACTTAAAAAAATAAAAAAAATTAAAAAAAAATTCAAATTTAAATTTTAGGAATTTAAATTTCAAAATCTGAATTTGAATTTAAATTTTGAATTAAAATATATATAATAAAATCGAAAAAAAATGGTTAATATTTTTCGTGCATTTTCATTCCATTTTTTTGGGTTTGATATTCTAGAGCATGCATCATATAGGTTTATTTATTTTCTGAAATTATTATTGTTAGTTGTGAATGTGTTAGGTGTTCTCTTTATTATTTTAATTGTTYSKTTTGCTTAGTTGTTTSCYTTATTCTTTTATGTTTAATTGCTGAATTACATCTTAGAAATAATTGTTCATGCATTGTAGTTAGTTGCATTTTGTTGTGTTTCCATTAATTCATTTAAGG
>NW_010729077.1:10409639-10437258 GCF_000365185.1 Nelumbo nucifera | reverse complement strand
CCCACCTCTTACCTGGCTAACCAAAGGAAGTGGTGTAATTCCAAGTGAACCTAAAAGGATTCACATTGGTTGAACCACTAGTTTAGGAAACCCTAGGTCAGCCCCTAGGTCGTGTGGTTGATTTGCTTGCATTTTTTTTTAAATTTAAAAATTAAAATTTGAATTTCAAATTTCAAAAAAAAAGGAAAAAATAATAAAAACAAATCTAAATTTGAATTTAAATTTCAAACTTCAAATAAAAAAATAAAAAAAAATTAAAAAATTAGAAAATCAAATTTGAGTTTAAATTTCAAGATCTAAATTTGAAATTAAAATTCAAATTTCAAAAAAAGGGGGGTTAAAATAAAATGAATTCAATGGCCAGAGTTTGTGGAATGAGAAATTACTTCCAACCTGAGCCACAAATAGATTGGAACCACCTGTTTCGACAACTGAACAAGATTAATGGTATGGCCCAAAGACTTGACGAAGTCCTTGCACGTCATCAACAAAGTGGCCTACACCCAACCTTGTCATCATATCCATCATGTTCCATTTGTGCAAGCCTGACCCGTCATGTCAGCCAGTGCCCTACGACGGGCCCATGTCAACCAGTTATTCCAAACCAAGTACATGCGGCCCATAGAATTTTCCAACCCAATGCTAACCCATTCTCTAGTCCATATAAAATTGGGTGGGAAAATCAGCCCAACTTCAATTATAGGGCCCAAGTCCAAGAAAACCCCCTACCAAATATGCACTCTTAGTGGTCTGGAGCCCAAACTCACTAGGAGTACAATGATTACCATGGGACTCAACCGGCTCAATGATGTCAAACCTACTCACAGTCCCAACAATATCATCATTCATTTAACTCTATGGCCCAAAGTTTTTAGAGGACACAAGTATAGAGTTCATTCTAGTAGGTGTACCCTAGGAACCAACCCGTTCAACCGTATCAGGCTTATCCACAACCTCCTCAAACCTGTACCGTCGATGACCAATTCATGAAGCTTTAGCATCTGATTCTAAACCAGCAGCAGTCCATCGATAGATTAGAAAGCCAAATAGGACAACTATCCGAAGCCAAGAAGAGGAGAGGAGTAGGGCAATTACCAAGTCAACCGGTTGTGAGTCCTAGAAATCAGCCACCGGGTTTTTCTCCACAACAAATTTAACCACCTCCTAAGAACCCTCAACCTGAAAATGCCAAAGTTGTTACAACATTAAGGAGTGGGATGATATTAGAGGACCCATGTGAGATAAAGAGAGTTAATGAAGAAGAAAAGGAGCAGGAAGACCCTAAGTTGGGGGGAGAAAAAGAAGGAAATGAAACTTCAGAATAAGAACCTTTAGTGAACCAATCCGTAGTTCCCTTTCCAATTGCAACGAAGAGAGCAGGGAAGTCCATATTAACTTCCCTCTCCTCGACGCGATCCAACATATCCCGGCCTACGTCAAGTTCTTAAAAGAGCTGTGTATTCAAATGATGGAGCCACAATTGGCCCCACAAAAAATGATGCTCTTGGCAAATGTTAGTGTAGCTCTCCTAAATTAACTCCCCCGGATCATGAAAGACCTTAGTGCTCCTCTCATAAGCTGTGTCATCACTGGAATAACCTTCGATTGGGCACTAGTGGATTTTAGGGCTAGTATAAATCTGTTTCCATCCATTTATGATAGGTTCAGGATCGGCGAGTTAAAATCAACCCTAATAATTCTGCAACTTGCTGATTGGTCAGTCAACACTCCTCGAAGTGTTATTGACGATGCCATGGTCAGGGTAGAGGGTTGTAACTTCCCATTTGATTTTATCCTAGACATGACCCTAACCGAGGAACTGAACCACATCCCGATAATCTTAAGATGTCCATTTCTAGCAACGGTCGATACAAATCTCAACTATAAATCAAGAAAAATGGACATTTCATTAGGGGAGCAGAAAGTCCGGTTAAACATTTTTAGTGCCTCTAAGTATCCAAACCGAAGGGAAGATGAGTGCAAGGTGGATATAGTTGATGATCTTTTAGAGGCCCTATCTACCCCGTGGTTAGCCCAATCTGAACCCTGTTTGTCGGAAGATGAAAGTGAGTTAGGGAGTATAGATAGAAATAGTGCGTGAATGTGTTCGGCTGAAGACATTAAACTTAGCGCTGGTTGGGAGGCAACCCAACATAGTTTTCAATTGATTTTTGTCTATTAGAATTATTGTTTCTTTTCTTGATTCAAGACCAGGTGGCATACCTTGAACCCCTCAGGAAAACCCTACTCGTTGTTCCCTTTGGACCAAATCTTCTTTGCATTATTCTAGTCATGCCATTAGGGACAATGGCATTTAAGTTGGGGGTGAGGAAAGAGAGCGGAAAGTTAAAAAAAAAGTGAGAAGCTAAGCCTTTAGAAATGTAGAATTAAAATTTCACTGAAAAAAAATTCCATTAAAAGAGACTCCCAAACAAAAAAAGTTGAGGAAACTAATAAAAGAATATCAAATTTTGTAGAAATTGGTAGCAAGTGATATGAGTCAAAATTGGTCTCATTTGAATATTGTCGAAACCATTTAGAAATTGGAAAATACTCCCAAATTTGCCCCTGCCAAGATAAGAAGAGAAAGATTGAGAAATTAGACAAAAATTCTTCAAATTGTTAGAAACAGTGGACTACCCTGAACAATGTTTCTATACAAAAAAAAAGAGAAAAAAGAAAAAAAAAGTCAATGGACACCCTAGACTTAGTAACTAGGTCTCTTCACCTAAGTTAAGTGTCGAGATTTGCGTCAAACGGGAAAGGGAATGCCAAAGACACTCACCTAACACTTAGTAACCGGGTCTCTTCACCTAAGGCAAGTGTCAAGATTCGCGTCAAACGATGGAAGGTAGCAATAAAAATAAGTGTGCATGTGAAGTTCAAGGGTAGAAAACCACTGTCAAAAATGATAAGAAGAATACATGTCTGATTTTAAAATCAATCTCAGATTATCAAGACAGTCTACAAATGGAAGGGTATATAAGATTTTTAAGTCAAGTTTCTGTAATATTCAAAACAAGACGATTTTACCCCTAAAGCCCAATACTGATCTATACAGAGTTTGAGAATGCTGGAATCAGGATACTTGGCAAATTCTGTTAGGGATGATCTTGAGACGGGAAGGATCTATATACTTAGTGTAATTTTAAGGCTGCATTGCTAAGGGACTAACAATGGTTAAGTTGGGGGGTGTGATAACTCTGCATTTTGATGCCTTAAGGGCATCAATTCAGGAGTATTTTTGGCCTTAGAGTAGTCAAAGTGTACACTTTTCCCAATCAAAATCAATTATGTGATCTCTAAGGGTCTCTGTGCAAATTATGTAGAAAACTACTGAAGTGCAGTTTTTGGGAAGCTGGTGTGAAGACCAGCTGAGAGAGGGGGTGTTTTTGTAAAGAACTGAGAATAGGAGGGTGCCTCCTATCTGCTAAAACCAGTTGGCGCCCATCTTGTTGTATTACCATGTTCCCCTCTCCTTAGCAAACCCTAGAGAGCCTTTTTAACCTAATCTTTTCACTCTTAGCAAACCCTAGCCGCCCCTAGGTGTTTAACCTCCACCCTCCACCTCTTTTAATCTCATCCTCTCATTTTCGGGTTATCCTTTATAGCTTTTAAACCCTAGGGCGCCACCTATTCTGTTAATCCTCACCATTCATAGTGATAGGACCGGCCCTTTTGTTGGACAAAGTGAATGATAAGGCTTACACTCTCTCTGATGGTAATCTAAACTTCCGGTAGTAGATTTTAATTATGTTTGAGATTTGGTTTTGCAAAATAATATATATATATATATATGTTTTATGAAAAAATGTTTGCAAAATGTTTTAATTCTTAAGATCCATCCGAGTAGAGTATGACATTGTACCTTGCAGTAAGGGGAGAGGTCCTTCCCTATCGGGCAAGATTGTGATCATTATGGGTTGAGAGGTTAAGTGTAAAAGACCATTACAGGGCTGATTACTTGATGGACTTTATTTTACTTAAGTCCATTATCCTTGGATTTTCATAGGATAGCTGAATTCGAGGATCATTTAGGTGTAAATGTTGGGCCCATATTGAGTCCCATGTGGATTTATGTGAGGTCATTGTGGGGTCCCATGCCATACAAATCGGACCTAAGTTGGTCATGCAATATATTGGGTCGTGAGCCTTTGAAGGAAATGGGCCTAAGGCCCTTAATTAATAAGATTAAGTAAGTTGTTACATGACAACTTAAGTTTTCATGTGCTCTGGGTCAAATCTGGGTTTGAAAGTGGGTATAGAGCACCCATCCTCTTAAGAGGATAAGGCTTATCTCTTAATAGAGTCTGGATCCAAATTAGATTTGGATAATCTCCTAATTTGATTGGGAGAGTACTCCATAAGGAGATAAAAGAAGAAGAGGGCGAACCAGACAAAAACACCACACTCTCTTGTTCTCTCTTGTTCTCTTTTGTCTTCCAAGAAACCATATCACGACCTAGGCTTTCAAGGACTAATAGAGATCATTTTTCTTCTGATTTTTGCAAGAAAAATTCAGACGAATTTCAGGCTCACCTTCCCCAATTCGATCCAAGTAGTTGGGTTGCAGTTTTGCTGAAAACTATGTTACTGAATCAGCTTTACCTATACACTATGCCATCTTCAGTGGAGGCTAGTTTTGAGACTGATTTGGGTGTGGACTTCCACCTTGGGATCTGCGCTTGTGGTATTTGTATCAGGTATAAATTCCCCTCTTTGTTTGGTTTCAAATCTGGTCTGGTCAGTGCAAGACCGATCCTGAAAATTATAGTTTTTTAAAACATAGGGAATTCATTTCCCAAAAGGATTAGGAAATTTTTGAAATTTCATCCAGTCATCTAGCATAGTTCGGCCATCCATATGATGAATCCTAACCCTTCCAACATTTAGAAGAGTTCAATGCAAAGAAGACTAATTAAGTTTCTTAGTTTCTTTTGGATAAATTAAGTGAGATTTTTCTTATTAATCTAAATGTAATGTCCCAAGTTTGTTATTTTTCTCATTTTTCAACTAATGAATCTTTTTTCTTTTTAATAATAATAATAATAATAATAATTATTATTATTATTATTAATATACTTTCTATCAGTTTAATTTGCACTTATATGTTATTTTCATCATTTTACAAACTTTAATTAATTTTTTCCTTAAATTGTGAGGCTTATGCCTTGCAACGCCTTGAGACTTACTGCTCACCTTTTTGGGCCATTACACCTCAACTATGCCTTTCGCCTTTTAAAACTTTGCACTCTGCTATGAGCTCCTGTAGGGCCATAGTCTCATTCTACTAATATTGTTGCTAGGTCTTAATTTCGCTATTTGAAATTGGACCCGCTACGTTTTTTTAGCTATAATTTTATATTTTAACCCTAGAATATATATCCACTACCTCACAGCTAGACATAGACATGGTGATCAATTCAGTTCTTATTGCATGAACCATCACAAATGCAAAACAGGATGCATGGGATTCCATCACACAAGAAATCACAATTAGTAAAAGATTGGATTTCATCTTTTCTTACAACAATTCATCTTCCTTATTTTATCTTCTACAGTTCTACCATTTCAATTCACATCATATTCACACAAGTCAAAGCATATACAAGCTTAAGTGAAGTAATAACAAGCATCTCACCCAGCATGCAGATCACAATTATTCACAAGTAGTAGATAATATACATGTTATAGAACACTATTATGCACACATGGTGCATCAACTAGCTCTGTGTTTGTATATTTGGGAACGCCCATGAGGTGCATTTAGGTTCCACAACCAAGACCTGAACACGTAGAACCTCATGAATGGCTCCTCGATGAAGCACCCTAAAAACTTCATCCTCCTTGGCTGTTGCAAGATCCCCCAAAGAGACCACACGAGAGTGAGACTCATCATGCAAGCGGAAGCCATAAAACCACCTACCAAGCTTCCACCATCTCACACAGACTTCCTGTTCTGATATATGACAGCCACACAGGGCCTCCATGACCAAATCAGCCTGTCAATGATGATTGCAAAACAAGCAATATAAATGACGGTTAAAATACACACAAATTCTCAAATGATTGAGAAGTTTATACAAAGTCGAATATGGTTAATCCAAGGAGAATCAAATATGTGAATGTCGAACTGGTGGTTAGTAGAATACAGCTTGCAGAAATGAGTCAGATAAAATTTCACTTGGTTGGCCTACAGCTGAAATCATTAAAGCATCTCAAAATAGCATTTCAGATTGATAGAACCATTGTAAAGTTTTCAAAGTTCGAAAAAAATGCAGACTGCATCCAACCTCTTGAAAGAGATGAATGAATTATCAAGAAAACTTCATGATGACAGACTATATCATCTTGTTTTGGGTATATTTTCTTTAATAAATAGTACCTGTTCCAAATGGAATATCAGAACCAGGGTTATTACATACAATTACAATAAAATTGCAGTGATTTTTTATCATTAATGCAGTGAACTTATTTACAGTGTTTATATATCTGTAGCTAACCATACAACACCATTTCTATTTTATTTTGATAGATAATGAGAGGGTATGCCTTGAAGAAATGAAGCGACCATATGCCAAAAACATATAAATAAATGAGCAAGAACAAGACAAACCGAGCATGCAACACACTGTCAGATGGAAAACATCCTTCTATGTAGTGTCTCATACCTATTTAATGTTAAACCTCTCCACAGGTGAACTCATCTTGTGTTCTCCACTCTCTTCCAGAGAGGGCTCACGGCTCTTTTGAGAAAATGTCAAGATTTAAAGGTCTCATTATCAGATGCAAGCCCAAGGGGTGGCTTCATAAGGCCAAAAGGTAGGGATAGCCAGATAGGGCCAAGGGATGTCTTTATAAGGTGAAATATATGGTCACCATTTTATAACCGAGAAGAGCACAGGGTATAAAGTCTATCCAGTGGTCTACTTGAGGAACTGATCCCAGATCCTAATCTATGGTTTCCCATAGAAGATATCCAGAGAACCAAGATCATGCTGATCCATCAGCTAGAAAGAAGGTTAACAAGCTTCCACTGTAAACTTTCATTAAAGAACTATAGAGTTCCAAAAGATATCTATCATCAGTGTCAAATGGTAAACAATGGAAGTGGTGATATCCATTACCCTTACCGAAATTTGGAGCCAAAATATGGAATAATGTACACCAATCAGGTTAAGAAGCACATTCTTCTTTGTGAACAAGAACATCTGGACATCCTTAAATTCCATCTTCATTAAACAAAGGTCTTCAATGGCTCTGAGGTAGTCAGCTACCTCGAGTGATTTACATGGGGAGCACTGCTCAACAAACTTAACCATGGCGGTAGCTTTATTATCCATCTCATAGTGCCTCCTGATGTAGAAACCTTTCCACCCCTGCAGTAACAAACCAGGTTTATTATTGGATTTTCTGCAAAAGAAACCTGTATGATCAAAAGAACAATAAGAATTCAGCGCAGACCATAAAAATGACTGGTAGCTCATTATTTAGTATTAACACTATAACATAATATACCATCCAAATGCCAAAGAGAGTGAAATTCAATGACAGGTTAGCTTCCAAATGGTGAAATGCAAATTATTGTTATTTATCCACAAACAATCTGTTTCCAATTGATTACCAGTCCCTTATTCTGGTAAGCCTGATTACCGATCCTTGTTTATAGTTGGCTTTGTCAGAAGGGCCTTAAGGAAGACAAAAGTAGCACCCAGGGGAACTGGGTATTCTTCTTAACTTTTTAAAAGCTCGAGCTATCATGAAATACTCCTTTCGAGGTTGGGTTTTGCCAATCTCTATAAATGAATGGAAATTTTATCCTGTTCAACTCTGTTATTTCCCGGGCATACCATCAACCATGTTCTGGATTCCCCTACCCTAATAATGGAAAAAAAAAAGAGAAAAGCTCATAGATTTCAATTACCAAAAAAAAAATCAAATTTGCCAATGTTTATACGAATTATAATCCAGCTTTCAAGATAAACTTAAAAAAGAGGAAACAATAGAACTCTGAAGAAATCAGGCTTTAAATTATAATGGAAATGAAGGAAATTGTAACAAAATTTATGAGAACTAATAATAACCTTCATGGAAGAGAATCGATCCGTCGAAGCTTCTTCAAGCTGTCCGTTATCGACGTTCTGGACAGGGGATTGGAATGGGAAATCCAAAGAAGGCCATCTCTCCCTGGAGAAAGAAAGCCATATACAATCCGACGCGCACAAATCACGCCAAAACCGGGAACAACTACCCAGAGAGCATACATCAGTGACCTTCCCTTCACAAAAAATAAAAATGAGGAAAAATCAACATCACAACCGAGAAAGTTCAGAGAGAGAGAGAGAGAGAGAGAGAGAGAGGTGTACCTGGAGGAAGGATGCGATCTTGAGAGCAATATCGTCGGGGATTGAGGTGTGTGTCCACTCCCACCGCTTCATTTTTGAGGAGAATTTCTCTCTCTAATGCGCACAGATAATGTAAAGGGAAGAAAAGAAGGGATAGGAAAAACGATGAAGTTCCAAATGTCACAACAGAAAAAACTGAAAAATAACAGGGGAATGTTTAGTAAACAACGAGTTTATGCTATTCTCTGATACTTCTCCCTCTAGACAAGGTGGGACCCGTGCCTATGCTCGTAGTTGTAGGATGAGAGGTATGCTATGCCAAGAGTTGCACAAAATGTCAAAATACGAATTCCATTCTCAGCATAAGAAAATAAGAAATCTTCCATTCAACACCTGAGTTGGTTGGGTATGGTTGGACCCGATTCAGTAAAAACTAAAAAGGTCTGATTCTCATTCCAAAATAGAGTTGCCTAAGCCTAAGCGGTGTCGGGGCTGGACAGCCCAAAGCCCACAATGTATTTAGCTAAATCCCTTGTTGCAAGGTTCAAAATATCGATATGCTCGATTATCAGCGTATCGGGTAATATCGATATTTTTTTATTGTTTTTTTAAACTAATTCAAGGGAGTCGGTTTAAAACTCCTCCACCCCTTGAAATGGTCAGAATGTATCAGAAAGCTCCCAAAACGATATGTATCGATCAATACGGGCCGATATGTGTCAATACTTTAAACCTTACCTTGTTGAATTGATAAATAAATAAACTTTCAGCTTTTTTATTCATTATTAATTACTCGGGTAAAAAGAGATGTGAGAGTAAGAAAATGCTCATCTTCTTCAACAATTAGATAAGTTATTTACCTCGCAAGAGATATCCTGGATTACTGTTAAACCCAATATAACAGCAAATGAACATAGGTATTGTGGTCACTAAAAATACATGGCTGAGTTGGAAAAATTGGCCCATGATTATTATATCGAGTAAGAGCTGATAGCCACCTGGTTGGATATCATGTTATTATCTTATCATGTTGGACTGTGTCATGTCACATGTGAAGTGATTCTCAAGCATCAGTGCATCACCTCACCTTGCTTGTATTACAGCATTTCTTCTTCCAAAAGATTTAGTGCAGTGCAATTAAACCCTGATTATCATAATTCATGGCTTCATGCAGCTGAGCCCATATGGTTGGGAGTTGGGACAAGGCCATCGTGATAAGCAAACCCTGATTATTATTATTATTATTATTCAATCAGATAGATATCCTAAAATGTGATAAAACAAGAAAAAAATAGACTAAAATGATTTGATCACATATATAGAAAACCATCTACAACAAAACAAGGGGCCAGAAAGGCTAGAGACAGACGAAAATAAGACATTAAAGAAGCAAGAAATGACTTAAATGCTCATTATTTACCATAATTCATGTAGCCAACGATTAGATGATGATGATGATGATAAGGTAGATACCACAACTGGATCATTTACTCCCCTAATTATTTTGTTTTGTATAAGCTCGACATATTATGGAACTCTGATTGCCCTCAATCGTTTTATAACATGGCTAGATAAGCTAAGGGGGAAAAAAGGATGCATTCTATAAATATATATTTATAAGGGATAAACAGCAAAATATCTAACTGAT
This sequence comes from Nelumbo nucifera, assembly GCF_000365185.1. The sequence continues at coordinate 10,427,265 of NW_010729077.1, read as the reverse complement.
TTGGAAAACAAAAACATATTGCGCTCATATTCGAAGCTTTCCCAGCTCAGAACTTGCTGCAGCCACGTCTTCTGACTCTTTTGCTATCTTCTCACCACCTTGTGGAAGCCCCTCTTGGCCAGACGGCTCCGGCATCTTCCTGGCTGGGGGTGCCGAACAAACAGGTATGACTGATCTGATCTGAACTGCTGGTGCCATGAAGTTAACAGAAGGTCCTCCATACATCATTCCTTCAGGCCTTGATCTAGCTGAACATGCAGGAATTGATGTCCTAATTTTTACTGGAGCAGGCATCCTGACGTTCAGACTCTCAGGTTGGGGGCTCACTGAAGATACATGCCCACCAGTTCTAATCATTATGGGGGCTGCAGATGAAGGTGATATATAAGATCTGGTCATTACTGGAGAACCTGCTCTAGGGGAATGATGTGGTCTAGGATTAGACTTAGCTGAATCAAAACCATGTGGATGACGCAACCCAAACTCAACACTGCCTGGATTTGCAGCTCTGTGTCTAAATCTAATATCCATTGCAGATTCCCGAGAGCCCCATCCAAACGGTTCACTATTGCTTCCTTCTGCCTTGACAGAGTGCCCAAGACCAGATTCTGACCCAAGATTGTTCTGTTTGTCATCCTCCTCCGGCTTCTCTGGTGTAGCTTGATCAGTTCGGCTGTCACCAGAAGCAGGCGGTTTTGGAGCGTCAAACGAAGAAAACCCTGGAGAATTTGACCCTATATTGATTTTATGGCCATCAGTGTCCATGTCACCATGAAGCCTCTCCTCATCTTTCTGGGTTTTTTCCTCCTTTATCTCTTGTACAGTTACCTGTGACCTCCTGATTGGTACTGGGCTCAAAGGATTTGAGAAATGCAGAGATGGGCCTGAGGAAGACATTGCAAGTGCTGGAAATGATTGTGTGGCCTCTTGCTCCCTTGCTGGAAAATACTGCCGATGGTCTGGCCCGAACATGGATTGAATAAATGGAAGAATCTGAGGGCCAGGTGGAGGAGTTAGTGCCACCGGAAGTGTCAATAGTCGACTTTGCTGCTGGGATGCCTGCTCTTGCTGCCAAATTCGGTATACTTCAGGGGCGAAGTTGGAATAGGCCCAATTCTGATAATGCACAGGAAACAATGATACACCACCACTGGGAGGGTGCATGTTCCTGCGGACAGGTGGAGCTGATTTCCTGCGTCGACGTTGACGATCATTTTGTGTTGACTTGCTTGCATCTGCAGGAAGCAAACTAGCAAGAGCACGAGCAACAATAACCTGTTCCTGTTCCTCGTTGCCTTCAGACTCCAATGAAGGAGAGGAAGCCGAGGAAGAAGAACCAACATGTGACACTGCATAACCACCATAAAAGAATTAGAATGGACAGAGGTCTATACAGCTATATGCTATCAAAAACAGCTTAACTGGTTATGGATTTTGCAGGTAAAAAGAAATTATCAAAGCAGAGATCAAATAAAAAGGTCACTGATATACTTTCTGGTCTTTATTGACCATATAACCACAGGCTGTAGTTCAGGAGAGTGGCATCCACACCACCACTCGATGCAGCTAGGAGAACTTTAGACCAATTGACCGAAGTCAAACTTATTGTATGGTTAATTTTATTTAGCCAATAGATATCTTCAATACATAGTTTTAAGTTCCAGATTCAATTTGGTCTGAAACCCATAATTTTGATGCCAATGTCAGTTCAATTAATGATAATCTCAGTCAAGATATAAGAAAATAGTTTATCAGAAATTAAAAAAAAAAAAAAACTTTAATAAGGATGACTTCTTTACTTGTGCTTCTTTTTCAATGCCCTCTCACAGTCCAATCCTTTGGGAGAGACCTTCCCAGTGAAAGAAATGAGTAAGCCTATCCCACCTAGAGTTCAAGCTTTGTGTTGAGAAGTATTCCTTAGAAAGATAAATACCTATGACATGCTCCAAAAAAGAAGGCCTAATAAATGTCTTTCTCCTCATTATGTGTTTCCTTTGCAAAGCAAGTGGTGAGACCACTCCTCATTTACTAATCTCCTATCCTTTCAGACTTTTTTTTGGGAGTACTTCTGTTCTCTTTTTGGTTGTGATTCCTCCCGCAAGATGTGGTGAGTCTCTTTAGTCCAAATTTCTTGAGGCGGCTAAAAAAGCCAAGAGGGAGAATTATATGGAAGGCAGTCAAGGCAGATTGGTCTGGACTATATGGGAATAAAGGAATGGGAGAATATTCAATGAAAAAAGTAGGTCCAAGGAGGAATTAATAGACATTCTTAAGATCAAAGTTGCTCATTGGGTAAAAACAAGAGAAATCTTAAAAACTTTCTTAGGGAAGCTGGTAATATGGAGGTGCATATGAGTATGAATGAGAGTGTGTATGGGAGGCTGAGATTGCTCAAGAGGAGTTTGGTGGGATGATTTGTTTATTTGGGTCCAGATGAGGAAACTGTGCAGGAGTGGGAGGTTGCTGCATGGAAACCAGATGGTTTTTTCCAAGTGAGGAAACTGAATGCTGATTTCTTCTTGTTCATTTTTGAAAATGAGGCAGAGACATTTTGCTTCGAGAACATAAACATTGCTGGTCTCCTGATCTGATCTCTGGTTGGTGCCATCAGAGATGTTGGACCAACAAACTTGGTGTGGATTAATGTTTGTGGCATTCTTCTCCATGCGTGGTCTTTCAAAACTTTTGAAGCTGTGGGTGAAGCCTGTGGCAGATTCAGATTTATTGATCCAAGAACAAGCTCCTGGAAGATTCTAGATTTCATGTGTATCCTAGTTGAAAGTGGATAAAATCAATCTAGTGCCTTCCTCCTTGCCTTTGAGGTTTGCGGGAGAGACACATGACTTGAGACTCGTGATTGAGGGCTCGCATCTGAAGAGATGAGTGGAGAATATGGATTTGTGGGGGAAGAAGGATAACAAAATTCTGCAGATTGATGTTGTTACAGAGAGGAAGTCCAACAGTCTGTATGACTTAGAAGTTTCAGAGGTTGAAGACAAGGATAGTTCCAGAATTTTGGGTATTAGTACCCCTAAGGAGAGTGGTGAATTGGGTCTTGAGTTGTGTTATGACAGCTGGGTTTCGAAGAGTTGAGGGGGGTCCCAACCTAAGGATGTTTCGAATTCTAAAGTTGGTTTGTTGTCTGTGGAAAGCTTTGGGGATAAAGTGCAAAAGGGGCTGATAGGACACATGGAGGGTCAAAAGGTTAAAGATGTGGAACTAGGGAAAGAGATGGAGAAAACCATGAATAAGGGAGTGGAAGAGTCAGCTAGGGTCACGAATTTGGATGGCGAACCAGGAGGGGGCCAACGCAGGAGGTCTAGTTTTAATAAGAGGGGAGACCGGAACAGGCTGTCCAAGTTACCGGTTGTTAAGAACATGCTTAGGGAGATTTCAAGAGATGGCAGAGATTAAAGATCGATCTAAAGAGGTTGAAGGGGAGAAGTTCACTGGTCGCAGTATCGGTCGTATTGATCATATCAATGGTGAAACTGGTCTGTCTACAGGGACACGTCATCTGTGTTACGATGGATCTACAGTGGTATGTGGTGATCAAGTTAGTCAAGACAATACACTCAGATCATCTAAAGAAATTGTTTTATCTTTGGTGGAGTCACGATTGAGAGTTTCAGAGAAGAAAGGGGAAGGGAAGGAGCCGCGGTTGGGGGTAGGTATGGGGGACAGCAAGAAGACATTGGATTTTATGTGGAAGAGTAAGAGACTATTGTTGCTGATGAGGGTGATGCTGTTGGAGAAGGGTTCATCTCTGTGGTTGAGCCTTCATCTGTTTCTCCAGTTTGCTTTGAGGAAAGGAATGAAGCAAAGGAAGCTGATCTAGTTCCAAAGAAGACTCAGGCTTCTAGTAAGATGCATATTGTCCATGTTATGAAGACTAAAGCCCGGCTTGGTCGGAGCAGGGCCCACAAAAAATTTTAAGAAAGTTTACAAGAGAATGGGTGTGAAGACAAAATTGTCAAAGTTAGTTTATCCTGGTGGGGGAATTCAGAAGAAGACTCGAGTTTTTTTTTTTTGATAGGAAATGGCAACTTTCATTGATGAAGTTAAATAAAGATTACAAATATCACCACCCACAGGATGATTGGAAAAGCCAAAAAAAGTTACAAACAAGCCCAAAAAAGCCTCCCTATTAACTACTTGCTTAACTAAAGCGGCAGCCATTCCATTTGCTAACCTTCTTACCCATTTAAATTGCACCCCAAGCTCCCTTGTTAAGCTTACAAAATTACAATCGCTCTTAGAGGCTATCTAAGTGATCACATTCCCAGGTTTATAGATTGCATCCACCCTATTACCAGCTTGGAGTCTCCTTCCACTTCTAAGTGTTGCATTCCCCATTGTTGCCAATCTCAGGCTTTGGAGTAAGGCCTTGATTTTGGCCCTTAAGGAGTCTCCTGTCTCCCACCCCAATCAGGCCCAAGTATAGGGCCAAAACTCTTCCTTCCTCATTTCTAAAAACACCCTCAACTCCCAACAGACCTGGATTAGCTAATGAGCCTCTATCAAAATTTAATTTCACCATGTACTAAAGCGGTGGGACCAACTCTCTTGAACTAAAGGGGAAGAGGGAAAGGATACAACTATAGAACCCCAACTTCTAATTAAATCAACTGAGGAGAAGTCCTTGAATAGATGCACAGCTTTCAGCCAATGTAGAAGCTTGATGGTAATGCCCTCAAAAAGTGCTTCCTAGGATTTTTCTTGCCCTTTGAAAATCCTATTATTTCTCTCTCCCCAAATCAACCAAAGGATGGCTGCTCTTGTTATTCTCCATATTACCCTACCTCTTTTCTTTGGTTGTTGGAAGAAGCTAGAGTCAAAAAGGTTCAGCACACATGAGGGGGGATTCCACTACAACCAAAAGGTGAGGAAAATCAATCCCACAAGTAAGAAGACAAAGGACAAGAAATCAAAAGATGAATCACCGTTTCACCACTTCTTAAGCAAAGGCGACAGACATGTGGGGAAAGGCACCAACCTGGCCTTTTTCTTTGAAGTACATCCATACTATTGATCTTTTGGAGAGCCACTTCCCAACAAAAAGCCCTAACCTTTGGTGGAATAGGAATAGAGTACACCACACTTCTTTAGCAGGAAAGGAAAAAGACACAACAGAAAGCTGAATTAGGGCATTGAAAAACGAGGAGCAAGAGAAGAACCCTGAAGAGGACTCTATCCAAATTCTACTGTCTGGGCAAGAAAGATCTAGGAAAACTGAACTCAACAAAGTGAACAGTATTCTCTAGACTAAAGCTCGGCTTGGTCAGAGCAGTTCCCACAAAAAATTTTAAGAAAGTTAAAAATAGAATGGGTGTGAAGACAAAATTGTCAGAGTTGCTGAAAGCTGAACTAATGGCCTTGTTACAAGGATTAAGATTAGCAAAGCAAGTTGGCTTCCACAAGCATGCCTTCAGGCAAAGCAATTTGGAAGTAGGGGGAACTCAAAATTGGTCATATCTTGGGCAAAATGCAACTCTGGATCTACAGGCATGCCTTCATGGAAATAGAATGTCTTTCATTGGAGCCAAATACCATCTACAATTGGGTTTGAAGATTGCAAAAGGGATGGTGGATTCACTGGAAAAACAAGGAGTTAATAGGAAACAGTTATTTTGGGCTTTAATGTGACCTTCAGTGTACTTTGTGGGTTATTGGAGCTTTCCAACCTATTGTACTAAACTTCATTCACATAATTAATAAAACTTTCTTTGCTGATCAAAAAATAATAACAGAGATAAAAACAAAAAGAGATTTTAATAATATATAACTTTTCACCTTTCTTTTGTTTTTTTTTTTTTTTCTTACTACTTCCCTGATTTTCTATATCATTTGTATATCTTTTATTTTATCTCTATTAGGACCACAACTAATGGAAGTTTATCCATGTAACCTGTACTCAAGCTCAAATTTAACCTCTTGACATTGAAAAAGAATACATAGTTTTGAATCAAAATTTAGATTCATACTTAATGGCCCCAATTAAAGGAATACAAGGCATATGTGTATTATTTGTCATCTACATGACTTGGACCTTATATTTTTCTTCAAAAGAAAAAAAAGAAACAAAAGAAAACTGAAAGCTGATTAATAAAAGGAAAACTAGACCACTATATAGGAGAGAAAAAAGAAAAGAAAACAATGCATACATTGTTTCAGGGCAGACCAAGCTGCCATTGCAGCATTCTTCTGAGCTTGCTTCTTGGTCTTAGCTGGTTCTCCTGTAAAGCTCATTCCTGCAAGCTCAACCGTGCATGAGAAGACAGGAACATGACCTGGTCCAGATCGAACAGTAGTATAAACAGGAAGGTTTAACCCTGCTCTGTGGGCTGTCTCTTGTAGCAAATTTTTGTAAACTCCCGTTTCATCCTATGTGGCAGAAGAAACACCAACAGAAAAAGCATAAATGACTAGCTATATTATTCATAGGAGTGCCCGCAAATTAAGTAAAAGAAAAAAAGATGTGAGGTATATATATATATATATGCAGAAAAATGACATTTCATTAGAAGCTCCTTATTGTTCTGCAGATTACTGAGATTGACATTTATCATAGTGGACCAAGGACAAATGTTGGTGTAACCTAAGTCATCATGGGGCATATATACAAATGCACATACAAGCATACTGTTGAGCTATTGGATTGCAGTGGCGCAGTCTTTGTTTAGTAGTGCACTACATCCACATAAGTACACATATCAAATGTGCAGTGTGAATCTGTGTATCTTTGATTTCATCTCTAAGAGCTTACTTGTTATAAAAGTGAAAACTCAGGTTAACAGGTCCTGTTGATAGGTTAGTGGAATCTGTGGAGATGATAGGAAAACATGGAATTAATGGAGTTGGTGAGATGGGAACAGATGAAGCTTTTGAAAAGGAGATGTGTATTTTTCTTATCGTAAGACAGATGAGTGGTTAGTGGTAAATGTGTGCTGATGGGTAATTTGCAGTTTTGCACTGCCTCGGGGTATGGCTTGCTACCCGATAATTGTTAGTTGCAGTCGCTGCTGACGTGTGTGTGTGTGTGTGTTTTAGGAGTTGTTGGTTATTCTGATATCAATTTTCAAAATTTTGGCAATTCTGGGTTTGAGGGTCAATTTTTGTTGGTTTGTTCTCTGAATATTCTGTTTAGGATTTAATGAATTCTCACTTACCATAAGAAAAACAGGTATTGTCACTGGAAAATATGGCATGCTACTGGTCAAACTATCAAAGTAAATCAATCCTATTGGCAATAAGATTAAAATAGATTGCTCTATTTCTGCTTTTTATTTCGCAGCTCTCATCTCTCTTTAAGCTTGACCCAGCATCCTCCATTTTCCTTTCCAAGCTTGGCACAGTTTTAAAATATCAAGAAGATCTCAAGCATTTTGAGGTTTTGTTTCAATTGCAAGCAATCTTGGAAATTCCAACTAGTTCAATCAAGAACTTCTGTAGTTTCTATTTGATTTGCACAGAATTCGAAATGTATGATTTGAAAATTTACAATTTGGTCCTTCAAGAAACAGCCGGAATTTGGTCCTTGCAACAATGTCTCAAGATAGAGACATTGCATTGCATCAACCTCATGCCATGATTCCTCAAGATAAACAGCTTGTCAAACACCACTAACCAAAAGAAAAAAAAAATCCTACCATAAGCCCACCGGTGTATTAGATCTACTTTATTTCTTTAAAGAGAAATGCAGAAACATAGAAGATTATGCCAAGTTGACAAAAACTGACAGCACGTAGAGAATACTGTATTAGTTCCAATTGTTGTTTTTCTTTTTTTTCTTGGGGTCATCAGAGAAGAAATAAAACAAAAAAAAATGAACATAACAGGAAAAAACCTATAATTTATTTTAATGTTTCAGGGTTGGTTGAATTTCAGTTCCACAAACTTCTAGAGAATTTGATATTGACAAACCATTAATAAAAAATATATGCTGTAAATGCAATAGGCTGGTCAACTATTTACAGTGAAACTAGTAATAAAGCAAACTAGGCTGCTTAGAATTCACCACCTCCAACCTACAGGAAATAATATAGACAACCTTTGCTTTTCCTGAAATGGGTGACACTGTAAATTAGTATGGCCAATGATCAAATAAGTTAAGTATTTGCCTTTTTTTTTTTGGGGGGGGGGGTGACTTCCACGTGAAATAGTTTTGCCAAATGCAATATTCATGTCAAAGATATTTTTTCTTGCCCCAGCTAGAGTATACAAAATGATGGAAGCAGAAATTCAATCAAAAGGGCACATGTTGAAATAAGTTTGAGAATATGGCAGAAGGGAAAATGTTTTGCAAATACATACCAAAACTTTTGCAGCCAGTGATCTAGAAGGGCCTCTCTTTGAAAGCGTATTAAGAGCTACTTCAGCTGCAGCATGTTCAGCTTGTCTCAGGGTGGTGCAAAAGGTTGGGCTTTCAAAGATCTCCCCATTGAAGTTAACTGTGGCTTTGAATCGAGGTGCATGATCAGGCCCCTCCCTTATACATGCATAAGATGGCAAATTAAAACAACTTCTTTGAGCTAATTCCTGCAGCTGGTTCTTATACATGCCTGGAGCTGGTCCCGACCATACGCGAGGAAGACAAGGATCTAAAAAAAAACAGAAGAATAAGAAACACACCAAACAGAAAAGGGTACGCATACAAAATGAAAAATAAGATTTTTTTTCTTTTTCTTTTATTTTAGGGGGGACATATTTCTTTTTCTCATAACCTGCTTGCAGTTATAATGTAAAGCACCCTCCAGTTGAGCTACAAGCTCAACCCCAGGATCTCGGAAGTTAAATGTATGTATGAAAGTAGAATATAACACCAGTGAAGGTTCATCACTATGTTCTCTGGAGGAAAATGAATTCAAGCGTTCATATATAACCATGAGATAATCGAGAGTCTCTCAAGAAAGAAATCCTAAGAAATTCTATAACAACAAATTAGGGCAAAAGAACAGCACTTCAAAGTTCAAAGGCAGCCAGCAATTAAAACCAACGAGAAAGCATCGCATAAACCAATAATTCAACTAAAGCACGCAATAAATTATTTGCTCCTAATAATTTACCTCGTCAGTTGAACTCTAACCACACTGCATTAATCAATTTCCCATTGAATTCGAAGCAAAGTACCAACATCCTTCGAAGATCAAAACAACAAATTCAATATCCAAAACCCACATCGATTAGATCACCCAAAAAACGAAAAACACCAGAGAATCAATTAGATCAAAATCTAACTCCAGGCAAAAAAATCTTGAGACACAAAAAGGGCCCCCAAAAAAATAGGAAGAAAACGCTATCCGAGCTACTAGTCCGTATAAAACTTTCACTTCAACCATCTCCAAAACCTCACGGAGACAAAAATATGAAACCAAAAACCATTTGATTCAACCCAACCATAGCTGTGAAAGAAAGAAGCCCGAGAAGATAACTGACCTAAGCCTGTCGGGGTGTCGAATTTCCAGCCTGTATGCCGGTTAAAACGATCGGAAGATTGTTTGAAACTGACATCTGATTCCCCGCAAAAGTTAAAAAACCACTGTGGAGGGATCTCTAAAGGAGAATGGGTGCCAAGAAGATCTGAACAACAAACTGAATTTTCACGCCCTTTTATGATATCTACAATCTCTCACTGCTCGCTCTCTCTCTCTCTCTCTCTCTCTACTACTGCTGACTCCTTCACAACTACGATAAAGGAGCTACTTTTTCATCAGTCATTAATACGAATTAAGTTATGGAAGTTTTGCTAATTTACACCTACCGCACTAAATTTTTGTGAATTCACCTAAATGCCCTCTTTAATGCACAGTGACAGTGGACAATAATGAATATTTTTTTCGGTAAATGACTAAACATAAAAAAACGCAATACAACATTGTTGATACGTGTCATCTAAATGCCTTTGAACCTGGCCCACGTTTGTTGCCACGTCACCCCCTCTGATGTGCTTAATGGCCCCAGAACACGTGGCAATATATCTAGCCGTTCTATCACAACCTAAAATAAAGAACCCAAGAATATTTGCATGGACCACCAGAGTGTGTAACTGGTACTGAAAATTTTAGACATGGGAAGGGAGCCATACACGTGGCATTGCCATCAAACGGATGTTCTAGATTTTCCACGTCAGCCTCCAAATGGATTAATCACAACTACCTAACCTGTGGGACCAGCCCAGACATCTCTTGATTAGGCCTGGTAAACAACCATTTTGAATGTATGGTTTAGCCACTGGATCAAAATTGAGAAATAAATTAAAAAAGTAAAAAAAACAAAAACAAACAAATTGATCCTTGGATTTGTCGATGGCCATCAAGAAAGCAGAGAGAACTTGTGGGTGCGCACACCGTTGCGCGACAAGTACAGTAGGGCCAACCCTGAAAGTGGCACAGGATGGGCTGTTCAACTCGATTTTTTCCTGGTCCAAGCCCACTATGGCCCAACCTAGGGGTGATCAAGGCCGGACCGGGTTTAACACCTTTGATAGGTCTATAGCCCGGACTCGGGTCCGACCTTTATTTATAAAATACTGAATATATAACATTTGATATTTTTATTATATAATATATATCAATCAAAATCCTCCATAAACTTTGATGAAAATCCATTGATTATGATGCCACTTGATTGGTTATTAGTTTTTCTTGTATTATGTCTCTCTAGCATTATAGTCGAATCCCATAAAAAATATTATATGTATGTTAATTAGACCTGTTCACGGGCTGGGTTTCGGGCCCACTTTTACCTGTATTAGGCTCGGGTTTCTGGCCGGACCCATTAAAATTTTGATAAAAACCAAACCTAAGCTGTGCCTGGCCCATGAACATATCTATTGTCAATAAATGAATTATGCCTAGATCTTATCAAAAATTTGCATATTAATGCAAACCTGAGCCAACACAAAACCTAAGCCTAAGCCTGGAATTTTTTAGATTAGATTGAAAATGACTCTTAATCCTAGTCCTAGGCCCCAATTCATATGGATAAAAAAATGCAATAGCTAATTATTGCATAAACTTTCCATATAAAAGTGATTTAATTTATACTGACTTCAATTTTTTAGGGTCTAGCTGTCTAGCTTGAGCCCTGGGGCATCAATATCCATTGCCACCAAAGCAATTATAATCTTAAACTGTTCCAATATCTACAAAAGTGCTCCAAATTTTCAACTTCATATGAAGTGACTTGCTTCCAAAACTTAATTTCATAGTTTCAAGGACAAAAGTTTAAAGTTACAATGCAACTTTTGTGAATTTCAATGTAAACTTTTTTCCATAATTTATGTAAAAAGAAACAAAAATGTCCTATATATATGTTTGTGAATTATGATTGGAATAACATCTAATAAGATGAAAACCAATCGGATTGGGGAAGTGTCAATAAATGAACCACAGAAATCCCATTTATAGGCTCATAGCGGATGATGTATAGCGGAAAACAAACATCAACTACTATTTGCTTTTTAATTGGGTGGCTTATCTTCTAAACCTTGATAATAAATATTATACAAAACAGTTTAGTTTATAATAAAAATATAATAAGCATTTACTTATCTTGGACTTAAACCCGCATTTTCATGTTTGTCAGCCCAATATTTTATTATTATACTAAATAATGATCATATAAATAAATAATAAAACTTAGTTTTGAATATGTCAAAAAGTTGCAAAAAAAAAAAAACGGAAAAGTAAACCGTACCACACTGCAGAATTCTGAATTCTTACACAATTCAAAATGACAAACAGTGAAATACCCCCACCCTAAAACACCAATATCCGCGTGTGTATTGGCATCAATTCTGAGCTAAAACCTACCACAATTGTATTGTAGGTTTAAAAATTCTAAGGGTGTGCTGAACAGTCATTCTCCCAAAAAAAGGTTATAATGCATAATATTATCTATAACTTCTTTAGGGTATATAGAAAAAGGGTCTATAGTAAAATAATCAAAGGAAACTAAAAATAACTTCATTAGCTTTATTAAAGTATAATCAGAAATGGAAAATGAATTATTGAACTAATGTAATAAATCTTTAATTAATAATTAAATATTCATTATTTGCTATTCTTGTATCTTGTTTGGTGCATTTAGTAATGATTATTTGATGGTTCTATAATGAACGAATAACTTAGGTTATGCTTAGTTTGGAGGAAAAGATAGGGAAAGGAAGGGAAAGTTAGGGAAACCTATGCAATGTTTGTAAAGGTTTCCCTAACTTTTCCTTCCTTTCCCTACTTTTTCCTTCAAACCAAACATAGCATTAAGATAAGTGTGTAGGAGTAACTTTAGAAACCTTGTGTGGATATTTGCAATTTATCCATATTTTTTTTAAATAGCAAGAAGAAAATACAACATTAATAGGTAATATTAAAATTGGGGGAAAATAATTGTTACTATTATGCTAAAACCTTGAAAATAAAAAATATAGCATGTATTAACAAGTTTATGTCCAAAGTCTAAAATTATGATTAGAAAATTCATATAAGAGCATGGAACCATGATACTTGAAATAGCTGAACTAGATATAGATAAAATATTTTTTCTTGATTAGTTAGTGGATAAAATAATTAAATTAAAAAATATTCGAGGGTGTAGTAATCAATCCAACTTCAGTTTCAACCATTAAGAGCTTCCAACCTCCCAAATAAGCTTAATTCAACCACTTCAGCCATTATCAAACAACCTCTAGAATAATGTAACAAAACTTTCATAAATCAATAACAAATTTTTTTCTTACTCTATATACATATTCCTCTCTCCCCTTATGTACTTTATTTTATATAATTTGATATTCTAAACCTACAATTGGCCTCGTTTCTAGTTTCGCGAGGGTTCGAGCAGAAGGAAGGGGCGCGGGATGTCCGGTCATTCCATCATAGGCAAATAACCTAGAATTGGTAGCAAAGAAAACTTTTTTTTTCCCTAAAGATAGATAGCACAAACCAAAAAGTACCAACATGTTTAATGGAATAAACAATACCATATGAAGGAAACATTTTTTGGGAAACCCTAGCAAGAGAAAATATGAACATGAATGAAGCAAATCTATACTAAAAACATCAATGAAATGCAATAGCAATGAAAAATTAGCTAAGAAATAGCTAATGCTAATTAATATCTAGCAAATCCATACATAAACAAATACATACCTGATGGACTGGAGTTGCTTCTCTTTCCATCAACCATCTCTCTAGCCCCCTTTCCCCTCTCTTGCCTGTATCCTTCTAGTTTACTGAATCACATATGTGTTGTTGGTTTTGTGGGATGACCATTGTTATATATAGATGTAAAAACTGACATTTAAGCTCAATTTGGAAAGAGTATAAATACAAATATATGTATAATATAAATATATATATATATAATACAAAATATAAAGTTTTATATTCTACATATTTGTATTTGTACTCCTTTTAAACTGATCTTTAGGAAAAATAATGAATTCTTTAAATTGAAGAGGGATAGAGAGCACATGGAATTGAGGGTGGAGGCGGTTTTTGTAGACCATTTTTAGCTAAGTTATTAAATGCTTCTAGCTGTTAAACACATAAACATACTCAGTGAGTTTCATATTAATAAATGACCATTTTTGAGCATTCAAAAAAATATAATCTTTATAGTTTTTTTGGGTAGAATTTTTTTATAACAATTGAAGTGGTTGAAATGAAAACCTTATTACTTTGTCTTTTATTTAGTAAGTTTTTAATGAGGTTGAGGGATCCTTAATGGCTAAAGTTAAAGAAATATTTATACGCTTAAATATTTTATTATTTAGTCATTTTATCTACTAAAAGACAAATCAATAAATCGTGCAGTTCATCAATTTTAGCTATAGACCAATAAGCCTCACAAATATTCGGTTTCTAATTTTTGCAAAATGTCTTATCGATAAATTTAAACCTAAGATGGTTTGATATCATTGGTTACAATCAAAGGTGCTTTTATTGAATTAAGACTCATTGCTGATAACATCCTCGTGGTAAGCAAGGTTTTCCATTGCTTCGGAACTAAAAAGAAGGGGTGATCTTACTATTTAGCATAATTTTCAAAATCGGTTCAGATTGGAAAAAACTGGGAATTTACCCTAAAATCCACTATTTTTAAAATCGGATCGGAGAAATCAGGAATCGATCATTTGATTGGTTTTGTTTTCCTTTAAAATCATTTTTTTCTCAAAATCGTTGATTTTGGTCAGCAAACTGTTGAACTGGCCGGTTAATCATTCGAATCTTTCAAACGGTTTTGATCGTTTTTAAATTTTTAAAATTTTTTTCATCAGAATGGACCAGTCGTTCGCATCGAATGGTCAGACTATTCAAACCGATAACCAGACCCCTGACCGGTTCAATCACCGGTTGGTTTTTAAAAACCATGCTAAAATCGTTATTTTCCCAAAGACCATTGATTTGGTCAGTAAACTGTTTGATTCGATCAACAAACTTACCCCAAATCCCATTTGAACAGTCCAATAAAACATATGTATCATAGATTTTCCCAAAACTTAATGAATAAAGCACAATTAACTGTCAAACTGGAAACCATCCACCTGACACCATGATTGCCCTGCATCTCAACGTGCATGATGCATCAACTCGGATTCTAATCCTATGGTTGACAGCTCAACACCGATTTTGAATCATTCCAATTCGAATATTATATGTTTTTCATCAGATCTTTCTCTCTAATATCCGTAGTATCAATTGGACCAGACTTGGTCCAATCCGATCCAGTCCAATATGAGTCATTTTGAATCGGTCCAATTTAATGTATGATATGTTTAATTTATTCAAATTGATTTTAATTTAGATTGGTTCCAATCCAACCTTGTGTTTTTTTCTTATATCAATAGATCCGATATTGGTTCAATTCGACACAATCCAATATAAATCTATAAGGATGGATTAGGTGCAATCCAATCCAATAAATACTTTGGACCATTAAATTTGGACTTATCCAATTCAATATATCATATTGGTTTGTCCAAACTATATAAATTGGTTTTGATTTGGAGGGAGCCCAACCCAAAACACGGTCCATTGACACCCTTATTTGTCAGTAGTTTTTATGTTTTTATATTTATTTCTCTATTTTCTTTTAGTTTTTGTATGTATGTTATAATTTGTTGCAAAGTTTATAATACATTTCTATAGTTTTTTATAGTTTTTTTTTTTTATGTTTCATTCATTTTGGATTGGATTGGCCCACATTCGATCCATTTTCATTTTCTTTCATAGTGAAGAACAACTTTTATCTATTCCATAGACATAGGCTACAATGCTAAACAATGTAAATTGTTTGTGGCATGGTGGTGTTTGTTTTCTTGTCTCTGCCTAGATTTCTTTATTTTTTTTTTGTTGCTATTTTGTTTATATACTTTGTGGTTTTATCCCATGGGTGAATGTTGTGAGCCCCAACACTAAATGTACTATGTAATACCAAAAAAAAAGGAAACTAGCTACACAAACACACATGAAATATATAGATAGATAGTTTGTGCATGGGTTTGACATGAATTACTTGCTTTTTGAACATTGAATATCCTTGTGTGAATTAGTCAAAACTTTTTTTAGAACATTGGATATCCTTACCCAATCTCTCTTTTTCTTCATAGTACTAGAGTTAAATTAGTCAAAACTTCTATTTGTATTTTTAGAACATTGAATATTTTTGTGTAAATTCATGTATATAAGTAAGTTTCTTTAGAATTTTGTTATTAGTATGTTGGAATCGGAATCGAAATGGTCCATTCCCATAGTTTGTTTGGTTCAGACAGGAATGAGAATGGGAATTAAAATCAGCAGGAATGGGATCTCATTCCCAGAGAAAAGACAAGGAATGGTCATTCCGTCAAATGGAGGATGGGGCCCGGATCAATCCATTTATCCTTCCAAAATTTGACATTTCTACCATTACCAATTCTTTACCCAACCCCTCTATTGAGTAAAGGTCTAGAGTTGGGAATACCTCTTTAATCCCAAGAAATACCATCTTTAGGATTAGTATTCCAAAAATTTTCCTTTCTTAGGTATTTTTGTATTACCACCTGCACCCATATATTTTGCTTCTACTTTAATATTTTCCATCCTAGCTTAGCAAGGCAAACCTCATTAATCCAATAGAGGGTTTTAAGGCTCAGACCACCCCATCTCTTGGGTTGACATACTTTATTCCAATTCATTAGATGAATAGGCTTCTTACCATTTCCCTTATCCCATAAGAAATTCCTCTAACTTTTATTTATATCTTAAATAACACTATTTGGGATTTTAAAGGATCTCATGATAAACTGGGACATAAAGCTGAAAGTTGAGTTGAGAAGAGTAACTTTGCCTATCAGAGAGTTTTTTTTTTTTTTCAACCTACAAGTTTGTTATTAACTTTTTCTTTGAGATCCGAGAATAATTTCTTGAAAACTCAACCATTAATAACTGGAGCTCCTAAATAAGAGTCGTTATTTTTGTTTTTTAAGAGACATTCTTGACTAACACTTTGACCCTTTGACCCTTGGAGCTGAGATCCTTTTCTTTCTTCTCTTAGTTGGTATTACTTTGGCAATTGACCATGACAAAATAATAGTATGGATCTTCTATTTGATGATTAATAGAGGGGGTACTTAACAACTTTCTCATTCCACACAGTAGAATCTCTTATCCATTTATTCAGCAAGTTAGACTCTTTAAAGCCACTTCATCAACTATTTGCTTCAAGATAATGGAACCCATTGTTCCAACTTTTCTTCAAAACTTCTTTTGAAGGGATGAGAGATCCATTATATGGATAGCCGAACCCTGCAGGTAGGTAGGGCGAAATTTCAAACATTTCTCTCTCTCCCATATGTGAATCACATTCCCTGTTTTAGAAAATTGCATTTTCAAGGATCAAACTTGAAACCTAAACTAGACCAGATCTGAAACTAAAAGGTAGGAGAGGGATATACCTGATACGGAGTAATAGTAACTCCCAACGAAAGTGTTCACGCCCAAGGAAAACGCCAAAGACTGCTCCCACTGAAGATGACACAGCGTAGGGTGGAGCAAAATCAGCAGGTGGTTCTTCAACAAGAACCGAACTCTTCAGCAAGAATTCAATGGAGGGTGAGTGAGCACGACTTCAGATCAGTTTTTCACCAAAAACTGATATCAAGAACGCTTCTTGATCGCTCCTACAGGTGGAGATCGAACTGGCTATGGTGGCAGCAATAGAAGGAGGCAAGAGCAGAGGAAGGCGTTAGTCTGACTGGAGCTGTCTTCTCTCTTGGATTTGTAATCTTGTTGGATGAATTGGAGTTTGCCCTCCTCCTCTATTTATAGCCTTAAAGAGAGCTTCTCCTAATCCCATTAGGAGTTTCCTAATCCAAATCTTATTTGGATCTGGACTCTCTGAGTAGATAGGGATAACTCCCCATCTTATCTGCTAATCTAAATCCCAGAATTGCCCCTTCTTTAAATAATCATATTATACCAATTCGAATTGGGCTTTAGGCCCATTAAGTCCATGTGCTCACATATCCTCCAAACTGCTGCCCAGTTGGGTATCCTTGTATGGCGTGGGACCCAAACATTGATCTACACATCAGCCACATGGGTTCAGCCCAGTCTTTGTTACAAGGCTTGGTCGAATTCACTGT
>NW_010729077.1:10373968-10396323 GCF_000365185.1 Nelumbo nucifera | reverse complement strand
TAATAATTATAGAAAATAACTATCAACAAAATTATATTTATTAGTAATAATTTTACAATAATAGTGTCTATTCATTATATATTTATATATACTATAATTAATATTTATTTTATTTTTAGTAATTATTTATTTATTTTTATAAATATGCTTTCAATAATTATTTATAAATGTATTTTTATTATTTTATTTAATAGAAAATTATCAATAATTATTGGAGATTAGACAACTATTATTTAACTTTTGAAATTTAATTTATTGTATTTTTGTTATAAATTTATTTTTAGTGATTATATATTTTTTATAATTTATAGATTAATACTTATTAGAGATTAAACTATTATTTAAGATTACACTATTTATTGACTAATTTATTATATTTTTGTAATTATTGTATTATTATTATATATCTATTATATTTTCATTATAAACTTATTTTCAATGGTTGTGTACGTTTGCTATAAATTTTCAATAATTATTGGAGATTAAACTATTGTTATTTATTAGAGATTAGACTATAAATTTAGTTGAAATTATGAGTTTTCAATGATTGGTTTATTTTGCCAACCAAATCGATCTGGTCAACTCCACAGTTTGTCACTTAAAACCGATTGACCATTAGCAAAATCCTACCAACTCGGGTTATATTTATTTGGGTCTATTTTCGGTTTAGTTTGTTTGTTCAAAAGATTTAAACTTAAAAATTAACTTTAAATTTCATAAATTACAATGGTATTATTAAAAAATAAATTACAAAAAATAAATCTATGATATAAAATATTTTGGACTAACAAATATGGGAATTTTCCTACTTTCCCATATTAAAAAATTAAATTTAAAATATAAAATATTAATATATATTTATTAAACTAAAGCCAATCTGAAATACTAGAAAACCGACAAACTCGGGTTGAGTTTGATCGGATTTTTTATTAAAAATTTAAAATATAAAACAATTATATACTCTTATGTATTTCAATTGTTTAACTTTCGCTTAACAAAGCATAGGACCCCGTCACCATTCCTCTCCTTGCTCCATTATCCCCACCCTGCATTCTCTTTGACTTTCTCTCCTCTCCCTTCCCACCACTCCCATTAAGCCATGTCACCCAACTACCTAAAAATATTCCTATAATCTCTCTCCTAAGGTATCTCATTTAAACAAATAGGAAAGTATCATGTTGCCCCACTCCCTGATCAATTCCTAAAATGCATTCCTCCCAATCTATATCCACTTTCTCTCATTTAAAATGTTCATATTAATTAATAAATAGTTAAATACGGTTAATATTTAATCCCACCCATATTTAAAGAGTATTAAATAGTGTTATTACCAAAAATTAATAAATACGGTTAGTAAATTACCAAAAAATAAATATTCTTATTAGTATGGTTAGTAAATTACCAAAAATTAATAAATATTGTTATTAATTAACTCAAAACAACATTTTATAGAAATTGAAAACTCTTTAACTAATTTCTATATAACTGAGAATTATATTTAACAATTATCAAAAAGTATAAAATTTTAGTTATTGTTATTATTGTAATTAATAACCAAATACAAATGGGGGAACAAAATATTATAATGTTAGAAAATGAAATTATTAATTAATTTATATTGAAAAATAAAAGATAAATTAGTGTAATTTTGTTAGTAAACTACCAAATAAAAAAATATATTTGATAACAATTTAAAAAAATTTCAATAAATCTCCATAGTTACACAAATGCAATAATTTTTTTAAAAACTTTTCATAAAACTACATTTTCATAAAATAACATTTTTGGAATTAAAAGATATAAGGTATTTGAATGTTTATTTAAAATGCATTAAATAATTATTGAAAATTATTAGAATATTTTAGAAAATTGATTATATTTGATAGATTTTGGAAAGCCATTGAAAAATTATGTAATTTTCATTGCAAATTATTGAAAATTATTAAAGATAAATGACTATGGGAAATGGAAAACTATAATTTGAACAAATAATTACACAAATTATTAAGATAAATTAGTATAATATTGAAAAAACATTATTAAGATAAATAAAAAATAAAATTATTAAATCTTTCAGATTTTCTCGTGGATCGCACGGGTCCCTACTAGTATGAATCTACAAAAACATTCTAAAATATGCCATCCGGTATAAAAAAACATTCAGTCACTAAGAACACACCATAGATATGTTTGGGGCCATCGGACCAAAGGTACATCTAATAGCATAAAATCACAATAATAAATGATAGGGATAAGTGAATTGCAATCGACCTGAGAAATCTGCACAATTGCACAAGATTATTCTAATCTCACTCAATCCAACAGTTGAAAGTTTCGTCTGGCGTTTTGGGACCACCTAAATAAATCAACGCAGACGCTCCCCAAGTCCCCAATCGGTGGTCGTTGATCCTCGGATTCACGAGTGGGCCCGTACCTAGGGCTGAACTTGGGCGGTTGGACCTGTCCATACTTTTCCGTTAATAATTCATCATATGTGAGTAGTAATGTGTGGGCTCAGTACTGTGAATAAAAATTGTGGAGATGCTCCAGATGCACGGCTGAAATGTGTTATGAGGGAGTCCGGATCTGCTCTTCACACAATGCTCTTCACTTTGATCATACATGCACATCCTACCCAATGTTTTTGAACCGCCGTTGACTCGAACGGTCGGACCGTTCAGCCCAAAAACCGTTCAAGCAACTGGTTCCGTTTCACTCCTGACCCGCTCTTGGATATAAAATCGTTGACTTGGTTAGAAAACAGTTGACTCAAGCGGTAGAACCGTCGGCTTGTTTGACCCGGATAGCGGTTCGCGGTTTGAGAAATTGCAAATCTGAGACACGAACTCAGATCTGATATCCAGGAAGAAGAAGAAGAAGAAGAAGAAGAAGAAGAAGAAGAAGAAGAAGAAGAAGAAAAAGTTGCAGATCTCAGAAGAAGATGAGAAGAAGATCTCAGATCTAGATCTGAGAAAAAATGAAAAATCAATCTTAGATCTGAGATCTGAGAACTCGTATGAGATCTATCATCTGCATTGTGTTACTACCGTTGCTGTCGCCATTGTCGTTATCGTTATCGCTGTCACCGTCGTCGTCGCCGGTGAGTGTTGAATCATTCTCCTCCTCTTCCTTCTTCTTCCCTCCTTCCCTCTTTCTTTCCTTTTATTTCTCTTCTTTTCCTTTTTTTCCTTTCTCTTTTCTTTCTTTCCTTCTTCTATACTTTCTCAATCGACAAAATACTCTTCTCCACTTCTCCAATCCTCCTTTCTCTCTATTTCTCATGACTCATATACTATTTGGCATTTCCTAATATGAACCGTTCAAACTGTTCGACCCGGACGGTCGAACCGTTGACCTAGAAACTGGTAGCTAAAACGGTTCCGTTTCTGGGTCAGTTTTTAAAACCTTGATCCTACCATGTATCAAGATTATCTCCCATACTTTTCTGTTATTATTAAGGGGAGATCTTCCCAATCCACTGTGGGATGTATCTGTGAGGTCGGTGTGACGTGCGCTTATAAGGAGCAGATTCCAATTCTACGAATACGACTGTAGATGAGTTTGGGCTACTGTTAGAGAGTGTATGAAGTATGAACTACATTACATACACAGTCTATTCTATTGACTATTTTCTTCTGGTCATTTTCAACTCCTCCGTGAGTTAATCAGTCAATGACCGGGAATTCAAAAATATGCAATTGGCCTTCTGTACTTGTCCATATGACGGTTCAGCCCAAAGTCAGAATGTGTAGGCTCAAAGTACATTTGGGATAGGTGCTAGCTTAGAATTGATGCCAACTCACGGGCAACTATAAGTGCATAAAGTGTGGATTTTTTACCTTTTGAATGTTTTATAGCTCTCTAGTGGAAGTCAGAAATCTGTATTGGGTCTGTCCGTACTTCTCCATTTTTTTCTATGCTCTGGTTGGTCTCTGCCGTTTCTCTGACTTAATTTCAACTCATCAAAACTGTAAGAGGCGATTAGAATCGTTACATCGTTGCTGAACAGATCCACCGCTCTTCGTCTCTTAGCTAAAATTACAGTTTTAAGAAGAGGTAAGGCTGAAGGCTGCCATGCTTTTCTTTTTTCCTCCATGATTTATTTCATCTCATATCTTCTGAGGTTTTCTTTACACTTTTTCTTATGTATATACTCAAGCGTTCACGGTCTCTTCTTCTGGTATGCTTAGGGTTTTAAGCATTTATTTCAGTTAACCAGTAAGTATATGGTGTGAAATTGTTGCTTGTTTAATCTTCACCGAGGAAAGTTGCAATTTATTGAGCAATTCCTTAATAAGGTTTGATTGTTGCATCCCATCAAAATATGGAGAACATTTCTTTTCTTTTTTTTTTTAATATGCTACTCGTTTATCTCTGATGGGCCATCACCATTGTCTAAGATGCCCAGTTAGATGGCATTTTGTGACCCTGTAATTCTGTCCCCGACATGCTTGATGTGTTTCCTATCCTTTCCCTCAGACTCAACAAACATTTCTACTATAGGACTTTGACTCCTGAAAGCAAGGCAAGGTTCAATTCTCCTTTCCTTTTTTTTTTTCCTACTGAAATATATTCCATAACAAGTTCCAAGCATCCAATGCAAGGATTTCCAAGACAAATGAAATGATACCAACCTTTATCATAGATTAGGGCACAATTTGGTTGGTCTTTTGGATTGCCACAAGAAAAGAGTTTTAGAGGTATTCTGGTTAACTCCTTTCTTAGGTGATGCATGGGGTGGTTTGTTTGCTCTATTGATGTTACTGGCATAAAATAATGGACTCCCTTGCCACAAGGTGGGGTGGACCTTAACTTTGATGGATTCTCTTTATGAAATATAAGGTGTCACACTTGGTTAGGCCAATGATTTAAAAGGCACGCCTAGGTGCATAAGCGAAGTGCATTTTGGGGTATGCACCTCTCCCAGGTCCTAGGTGCACCCCTTTCAAAAGGCGCATGCCTGACGTGCCTTACACCTCGGTCCAACATGACTCCGAAGAGGCAATTGTTCGGGTTGAGTTTCGTGTTATACTTTCTTAGAACGTTAAAAACGTAGTTCAGATTGTCAATTAGAGAGTTTGAAAGCTAAGTTTTTACAACCATATCATCCGCATAACATTTAACTTTATTTCCAATTAAGTCAGAAAAAATTTTGTTTACAAGATGTTGGAAGGTTGCCCCAACATTTTTTA
The DNA here is from genome assembly GCF_000365185.1 of Nelumbo nucifera. The sequence goes on along the minus strand of NW_010729077.1, from coordinate 10,391,131 downwards.
GACCAAAGTGAATGACTTTATAATAGTACAAGCCCATCTCAGTTACAAAAGCAGTTTTTTCTTCGTCGGCCAGGTCCATCGAGAATTGGTTGTAGCTAGAGTATACATCCTTGAAACTCAATGGCTCAAACCCCGAGGTCGCATCTACCAGGCAATCAATTATGGAAAGTGGAAAGCTATCCTTTGGGCAGGCTTTGTTAAGGTCTGTGTAATTGACGCACATGCGCCACTTGCCATTGGCATTCTTGACGAGTACTGGGTTTGCAATCCAACTCGGATATTGGACCTCTTTAACAAAGTCTGCTGCGAGGAGCTTTCCTACTTCCTCATCTACTATCTTCCATCTTTCCTGTGCAATGTTTCTTTTCCTCTACCGGATTGGTCTGACTAAGGGGTCAACATTTAATTTGTGAGTTATAACGGAGGGGTCTATGTCAGGCATTTTTGCTGCCGACCAAGCGAAAACATCTAAAATTTCAAGTAAAAAACTTACCAGACTGGAGCACAATGGTTCGATAAGGCAAGCCCCGATCTGCACTGTCTGTTCGGGCTTGGCCTTTGAGACTAGCACTAGGAAAAGTGTCTTCCTTTGGATTTTAGCACTACTACATAGCATTTGCGAGACTTAAGTTGATTGCCTTGCATGGCTCTGACTCCGCCAGATGTTGGAAACTTCATCGCCAAATGATAGGTCGACACTACCACTCGGAGGGCATGCAGGATAGGTCGACCTAGAATGGCATTGTAGTGTGAGGGGGTTGTGACCAGTAGGAAGTCATGATCGAACTAGATCGAGCTGGGCACCGAGCCTGCTACAACTGGAACCCTCACCCAGCCTAGGGGCTGAACTACCTCTCCGTTGAAGCCAACCAAGGGGATGTCGGCCGGTTGTGAGTCCTTGGTGAGTTCCATCTGTTCAAATGCATCCAAAAATATAATATTGGCTAAGCTACCTGAGTCGACCAGAATTCTCTTTACTTCGAAGTCATTTATTGTTAACTTTATCACAAGGGCGTGTCATGCGGGTATTGGATTCCGCGAGTATTGTCCTCTGTAAAGTAAATCACCCCTTCTCTGTGAGGGCACTTTGGCGGATTGTTGTTGTCATGTTCAAGATCTCATACCAAGCTTCTGCCTACTGTAGTAGTGCATCCTACTACTATCAATCCTCCCGTGATTATATTGATGATTCCATAAACGGGCCGTTCTACTGGCGGTGGGTTTTAGGGAGGCTGGTCTCTATCTTGCTCCCTACTCGTCTGAGGTGCCTCTTTGTGTTGTTCGGCAAGTCGGCCTGTATCTTCTCTCTTGATGAATTGCCTTAGGTAACCGTGATGGATCAACTTCTCAATCTCGTCCTTTAGGTTTCTGTAGTTTTCAATAACATATCCTATATCGTGGTGGAAATGGCAATACTTATTGGGATTTCTGTTAGCAGGGTCGCCTCTCACCTTGGGCAGCCATCTCACTTATTCCATTGTTTTTATTTGCATTAATATTTCGCCCCCCTTTGCATTTAGGGCAATGTAATTCCTGTACTGAACTGGTGGGGTTCTAGATCGCCGGCCCGATCTGGAACTCCGATGGGGGGACCTACTCTTTCTTGGCGACATGCTTTGCCTGTTACGAGGTGACCGGCTTCTCTTTGGAAACTTGCTTCTTCACCACATTTTACTGTTCCCCGCTTCTTCTTCTGCTTGCTTTCTCTTCTCGAACAGCTCTAACTGGGATTCCAACGCCTCCTTTGCCTTCGTAAACTTATCAGCATAAGTCAGGGTTCAACTCTGCCTTCTGAGTGAGGAACTCCTCCATAGAGGTTGGAAGGTTTAGCTCGACTTCCCAGCATAAGTCAGGGTAGCAGACGCCACTTACCGCTGTGGTGAGTTGTACTATCGGGTCAAGGTTGGGGATTTAGAGATGATCCAGATTGAATCTTTTGATGTAGTCACGGAGTGTCTCATTTGGCCGCTGGACGACATTCAATAGGCAAGTCGCAAACTTGGGGCACCTCTTGCTAGTAGTGAAGTGCATGGTGAAAAGGTCGGCAAACTAGTTCTAGCTTCTTATGGAGCCTACGACCAATCCCGAGTACCACTTCCGAGCTGTGCCTTGGAAAGTCGTCAGGAAGGCCATGCATAGGTTCGCATCATTGGCCCCGTGTAATTGCATTAGGGCTTGAAAACTATCAATGTGGTCCACGGGGTCTGTTGTTCCACCATAGGATTCAAGACTGGGGGCCTTGAAGTCTTTAGGCCATGGGGCCACGGGTATCTCGGTGGCCAGCGGTTAGGTGCGAGATACCTGTTGTACTGGCGAGTTGCCAATCTGCTGCTAGGTGGCACTCTCACATACACATGGTGAAGCTCAGGTGTTGGAAGGGCTAGAAGTCAGATTAGATATAGCTGAACCAGATCTAGTAGTTGGCCAGTTTTTATAAATTTTCTAACCCAAATTAGGTAAGCATTATCTTCTTAAGAGAATGAGTGCTCCATACCCAAATCCATACACATTTTTTATCCAAATCACTTGACAACTTAACCACATAACTAATCATATTAGTAATGGGCCTTAGGCCTATTTTCTTTAATAGTTCATGATGATTCACGATGTGGTGCTCCTTATTGGTAGATAGTTCAGACATCGGACTGAGTATGTTGCTTGGTCGAGCTACAAGAGAGAGAGACCAAAGTGTCCGGGTTGCTTTACCCAAGGTGGGTACTCTGATGCTTGAGTTAGTGAACTGGAAATGTGATTGCTAGAATGCAAGAGAGCTGGAGTGCTTGAGAGCTAAGTCGTGCATACCTTTTGAGGTTGGAGGTGAGGCCCTTATATAGGTGGGCTGTCGTGAGCCTCATGAAACACGTTCGGGATCTCCGATCCGTCTGGTTCGGAGGTGGTTTCATGCCTGGAGATAGACTCCGCATAAGTGGGTAGTGCTTATCCAGTTGCGCCCTAAGCGGGCGGGGTGATAACCAGCTCTTCTGGCATGGCGTCATGATCCCGGGAAAGTCAGAGACAATAACTCGCTTAAGGAGGAGGTTGCTCGGTAGATTGCTAGTTGAACTCAAGCCTCTTACACTGAATTGAGGTCCCGCTTAGCTATTCGTAGTTCGATCTACCAGGGTGGTGCCGAGGTTGTTGATGCAGTTGTGAAGTGTCCGAAGTGGTCTGCTTATGTGGTGTCGAGGTGTCACCCAATTGTTCTGCGATGCCACATGTCATGATGTCATTAGAGGACCAAATTACCCATCATCAGTTCATGTCTCAAGGTGTTGCATGCCATTTTAGGCCTAGATATTGTATGACATGGCACCTACAAAGGTCTTACATAAGTCCATAAGGATTCAACCCCACCTCTTGAGGAGGTTAGGCTGAATTCATTGCTTAGGGGCTATGAACCCTTGACCCTATTAGTTTTGGCTCAATTTGTGCCCAATATTTACACATAAATGATCATTGGATTCAGTCACCCTATGAAGACCTAAGGACAATGGACTTATGTAATATGAAGCCCATCGGGTAATTAACCCTATAATTGTCTCGTACACCTAACCTCTTAGCCCATATTCATCAAAACACTACTCATAGGGAAGGACCTCTTCCCTGACTGCAGAATGCAGTGTTACACTCTCTACTCAAATGGTCGAGATTAAAATCTTTTGCAAACATTTTCATAAAATAATGATATAACATATAGATAAATTTTGTAAATCATATTTCAAATATAATTGAAATCCATTCTCAGTAGTTTAGGTTTTCATCAAAGAGAGTGTAAATCTTGATATTCACTTTGTCTGGCAAAGAGACCAATCCTATCACTATGATCACTCACTCAAATAATTTTCCAAGTTGCCCTAACATGTCTAAGTATTTGACTCTTCATAGATTTCACTACTTAACATATTAAAGACAATCTAGTCCAAAACCTAATTGATAATGCTCGAACTGCTTCAAATCCCCGTTGAATGACACCTCAAATAGAAAGCAGATGAAGTCGGCAAGCCGGTTCTGAAAAACAAGTATATGTCAGAGGGCTTCTGTTTAGCCATCACATCAGTTCGGACCTTTCGAAGTATCAGGAAGGCTGCCTCTTCCTTGGGAGGGTGTGTCTCCTTATCTGTGTAGAATTCTGGGTCTTTAGTGCACCCTTTCGTCACACATTAGCAGTATGCGGTGCTGACATGGTCCGAAGAAGTCGACCACGGAAATTGACACATAATGATCTTATGCCAGCTCAGACACCGCCCGAATATGAATATGCATTTATGCGTATAAACACTTTGTGCATATCTAGATTCACTATTGAATGTCCAGAATTTTCAGTTTAAATATATATTTTTTTTCTAAAACATGATGCTTATGTCCTTTTATATATGCTAAACCCTCAGAACCAAAGAAATAAGTACATTTGGCAGTCGATGAATCAGGACTAATCAATTAAGCAGCCATGTGTAGAGAAATGGAAATGGATGCATCTTCAAAGAGCAGTGCGTTAACTTCCTTAGTCTGTAACCCCATTTAGTGGTCCTATGGCTGCATTAGTTGAATTTGTTCTGACAAGTGGATTTTGTCAATCTTGTTTTCAGTTCTTAGTTATTACTTCACATGATTCACACGGCTTTGAATTTCCGCTATTTATGACAAATTTATAGTACGTGAAGCAGTAAGTCCTAACCTCTTGACGACTATCTGGCTTCCATGCTTTAAAAGGGTTATTCATCTAATTATATTTCTCTAATTAGATGAATGCTTAATTGTGCCAAAAACCATTAATCCGGATGGCCATGCCTTAAAGGTCATTTAAGGTTTTTAAAATTGAATCGGACAATGAATCGGTCAGGGTTTAGTTCTTGGATCGAATGGTCTGACTGTACGAATCGAATAGATGATTTGTTCTAACAAAAAAAACAGTCAAAACCGTTGAATAGTTTAAACAGTTCAACCACTCAGGTCAGTGGTTTGCTGACCAAATTAACGTTTTTGGTAAAATTCCGATTTTGGGGTAAAACGGAATCGGTCACCTGACCAGTTCCTAGTTTTTCCGGTCCGATCCGGTTTTGAAAACCATGGGGCCATTCAAAGAGCAGTGCATTGACCTGGATAGTTGGATGGTTCAGCTCAGACATTGTTTAGGCAACCAATTCCATTTTACTCCAAACTTGATGTCTGGCAAAAAGCCATTGAATTGGTCAATGATCTATTAACTTGAACAGTCAAATCAGTGACCTGTTTGATCCGTTTAATGGTTTTTACCATTTTTATTTTAATTTTTTATTGTTTTATTAAATGAGCTATCTGTTCAAACTGGACAATCAAACCATTAACCCAAAAACTGATGGTCAGAACGATTCTAATTCCAAGTCAGTTTTTTAAACCTTGATAAAATCTCATAGTTACAAGTGTGAGAATGCTGGTGCAAATGACATTTTGTGCTAAAAAACTCCAGAAGTTGGGATTATATCCAGTCTACCCTCCCAAGACCCCGGATAATATTAAAAGGAAGGACTTTTCTGGTGGCAGTATCGCTGTGGTTTCTGTTGGGTGGTGTCTACTGTCGTTGTGGTGTCCTTTGTTGCTTTTATTTCTTGCCTTTCTTTTTATCGTTGTCTTTTTCTTCTAAGTCTGATGTTTGTGTGCTTGCTATTTATTGTGTCTGAATTGTTCTTCTATCTGGTTTCAAATGAATATCTGTTTTATCCAAACATAAAAAAAAGGGTAAAAACAATTTAATAATTAGTGTACTAAATACTTGGTGAAGAAATGCTTCTTTAAATGGGGTAGTATAGGTATTTTGAAAATTGGGTGACGGGCCAAAATACCCAAAAACACAATAAGCACTTTTCAAAAAACACTTCTTTAGACTTATTTTTCAAATACATAAGTGCTTATTATTGTGGTCCTGGCCTAAAATAAGTGTTTTTTACCTGGTACATATGATGACTTTAAGGCTCAGTTTGGAAGGAGTACAAATACAAATATATGCAGTATAAATACATCCAAAATAATATAAAATACAAGGTTTTACACTCTACAAATTTGCATTTGTACTCCTTCCAAATTGAGCCTAATTGTTGGTACCTTGAATGCTCTGAAGAAATGCTCAATTCTCCAACTCATGACGGGTTGACCTGATCTTGTTTTCTCCAACATTTTCTCTCTCTCTTCCTTCTCCACTTGGATGATTGCTTCTCCCTCCATCCTTGCCTTTTCTTCCTACTGGCAATTCTTGTCCTAGAGTTCTCACAAACTCTTATGATTTATTCTTCTTGTTCTTACTTCACTTAATTGTTGCTACCTTCAGTTTCATTGCAGTCCTACGCAAAATAATTTCTATCTGATGCTCAATACTTCAATAGATAGGCCAAGTGGATATCTTGTGGGTTCGGGTTAGTCCGAGTTAACAATTTATATTATTTCGGGTTCGGACTTTAAGTCATAGCTTCTTTCAAATCAGCCCCACACCAGATTGCCCCCCACAATGTTTCACAGTACATCCCTGCTGTGTATTATGAACATCTCCCGATGATGACATCATCATCTCTGATATCATCATTAAGAGATATTCCCAATACACAGAGGATGTACTGTGGGACGTCATGGGGGGCTGATTTAATCACTCTTTAGAAGAATCCACGGGTCACGATTGACTAGCTTTCAAAATTGTATTTCCTTTTCACGGTTCAACCCAAACAGGCGTATTGGGTATTTCGATACCTAATAACTTTATTTTTAAATTGTTTCAGGGGTCGATTTTTGGTCTGCCTATCCCTTATCACAATCCAAAACACTCCTTATTTGAAATTTTGAACTTTGTTCCTTTTAGCTAATCCTAGAGCCACAAATGTAAAGCTTAAAATATTGCATTTTGGGATAGTAACAGATAAAAATATGAAATATGGTATCATTACATGACATGGATGATCCATACTAGCAGCTAAAGGAAGATCACAATATTAGTAAATTGTAAAGAAAAAAACATAACGAAAGCAATTTAATATGTCTTTCCCCCCCAAATTCCAATATAGTGTTTCCTTCCAAAAAAGAAAAAACAAGCTTCATTATTCAGCATCTTGGATGGCCATATGTGAAGGTGTTCTTAAAAGATAAATTCTTAATTAGGGATTAAAATATTGATATACACTAATGCTTTTATTTTTATTTTTATTTACGCATCTTATATATATATATATATATATATATATATATATATATATATAAAATAGGATAGGGGTGCTCTCTTCATGTAGGAAATGGAATCTATTCGTACGAGTAGATTCCCACGTGATAGTAATCCATTTTCTATTAATTATATAAATATTGTTAGATAATCAGATATATATAATTATCTAATTATATAAATATATAAGAGTTATTATAAATATTGTTAATAACTAGATATCTAACCGTTCGAACGGTTTTGACCGTTTTTTATTTTTTTATCCGAACGGGCAAACCGTTCGATTCGGTAACCGAACCCCTAACCGGTTCGGTCTCTGGGTTGGTTTTAAAAACCATGATGTTTTGTCATTCGAGCGTGTTAACTTATACGACCCGAAAATGGAACCGTTCTGGCCACCGGTTTTTGGGTCGACGGTTCGACTGTTTAGTTCGAACGGACTGCCCGTTCTGACAACAAAAATTAAAAAAAAATGGCCAAAAACCATTGAACGGGTCAACGGGTTAACGATTCGACCACTTGGGTCAATGGGTCATTGACCGATTCAATGGTTTTTGGCCAGGGACTGGGATTGGGGTAAAACAGAACTGGTTGCTTGGACGGTTCCCAATTAAAAAAAATAAAAAAATAGACAACTCATTCTAACAACAAAAATTACAGGCAAAAAATTGAGTGTGTGAGGTCCATTAAGTAGTACCATACATGTTATGTCATTCGAGCGTGTGACTTATACAACCTGAAAACACAACCATTCTGGCCATCGATTTTCGGGCGATGGTTCGACCGTTTAGTTCGAACGGACGGCCCGTTCTGACAACAAAAATTAAAAAAAAATAAAAAATGGCCAAAAACCATTGAACGGGTCAACGAGTTAACGGTTCGACCACTCGGGTCAATGGGTTGTTGACCAATTCAATGGTTTTTGGCGAGGGACCGAAAGGTGACTTCATCCTAAAAAAAGTAATGGTTTCTGAGCCCGGTGTCGGAAAGCTTAGTCCAAACTGGGAATGGCCCTATAGAATCAAGCAAGTAGTAGGATCCAACACCTTTCGAATGGAATACATGGGGTGGAAGACCAGTGCCTCGCACCTGGAACTCTAAGAATCTCCGAATGTACTATCAACAGAGTTGTATATGCCTTAGTGGAAAATTATAAATGAAAAGTGCAAGTTCCTCTCACCTCGGATCTTTCTTTGTGTAAACGTTCTCGTCCCCTCCAACTACTAGGACCCCTCGACCAACCAACTGCAACATACAACCTTTCTTAAGGTTATATGCCCGAACCATATGACAACCCCCTTGTATGTCTGACCGCAACACACAACCTTCTTAAGGTTATACACTTGGACCAGACGTCGGCCCAAGGCATACGACACTTTGCGAGTCATACGCCTAGTTGCCTTTTGACCTTTTGTGAGTATGGAAAGAGCTTCTGGAACCTTGGCAACTATTGATAAGATAGGCCACAACCCCGGCTTTGGCCTCAAAGACCCTTAAAGAAGCAAGTCTTTGGAGGCCAAAGAGCCGATGTTGGCCAATTACTTAATAAAAAACATGATGAACGACACACTAAGTAAATGACACTTCTCCACTAATGCAACCACTTGTGACCTTGGCCATAAAGCCCCTGTGTAATGACGCATTGAGCATGATGTCGGCCTTGGCTACAATCGACTTCCTTCTTTTTTGCTAAGGCAAAGAGTTCCAAGACTTCGATAGCTGCTATCGAGTAGCTCATGGTGTCGGCATTAGCCTAAAACTCTAATACAGAACGTTCTCACGAAAGACTAAGTAAAGAACACTTTCGCAGTAAATAATTACTTTAATAAAGGATGGCAAGTTTCTTTACAAAGATGCCTCTTCGGGGGAGGCACCGACCCCTTGCACAAAACAAAAAAAGTAGAAGAGAAAAGAAGAAAGGAAAGAGCATCTTTTGGAAAGAAACTTAAATTCCATTTACTCAAGTGTCTTTACGAAAAAGGGCCTCTTATGAGGGAGGCGTTGACCCCTTACAAAAAAAAAAGAAAGAAAAGAAAAATACAAGTTTAGAGGTATGCAGGCCCAAACAAAAGAAAACAAGAAACAATTTATTGGCCCCCTCCAGTCTAAGCGGCAATCTGGGTAGTGGCATTGGCGGTTGGGTTCTTGTCCATCCCCAATATATATACTTTTGTTGAGCTTCAGTAGCGAATGGATCCAGCTGGCCGATGTCAAAGCTCGGAAGGATCTTTGTCACTTTAGCCTTGTAGCTATTGGAGCCCTCTAAGTATGCCTGGGAGGCAAAGGTGGTTAGGCCTGTCTCGTGCTCCTCTGAGGTCTTGTACTTTTAGACTGCCTTTGCGGCTGACTCGTCTATCTGCTGCTCTGTTGATTCCAGGAAGGCCAGAGTCACACACCCTCGGCCTGGAGTGATCATTTATTGACGTGAAGAATGAACGGAGGAGCAAGCATCATAGAGGCGCTGAGAAGAGTTCCACAACCGAGGCCAACACCTCCACGTGAATGTACTATACTCCCTTTGGCCGAAGCCGAGGCCTCAATGCAACTCGCCAACCGACCTCGGTTGCTACAGCCTCAAGAGTGGATGGCAAGTAATGTAGGGGTATTTGGCTGACCTGCAGATCTTGACACGTGGCACTGACCGAATCCATCCCGACCACCCTGCGAATACTGACACGTGGCGTCGGCTGGACACACCCTGACCATCCATTACCAACCATTGCCACCTTCTCCCTACTTCTCCTCATCTAAGGCAACTCTGACTATAAAAAGGGGTTACAACATTGAGGTAAAGACTCTATGAAACTCAAGCTCTAAGTCTCTTCTCTTGCTTGGTCCAACCCCTTGCAACCCGTTGTTAATTTGACCATCGGAGTCTTTGCCCCTGGGGTAACTCCCAAGGCCTTTGACATCTTCTTTCTTTCTCTCAGTAAGTTGGACCCCTCGACCTCGGACACTAGAAATGACATTGTTGTCGTCGATTGCACATTTTGTAGCAACAAAAGATATTTGAGGTTTAGTTAGATTTGAAAATTTTCCTTTGTTAACAAGTTGTTTTATGTTTAATTTTACTTATTAGGAGTTGGAATTGTTTATTGTCGGTATTTATTTTAATTGATTTTTGCTCATATGTTTCTTGGTTTTTACCTGTTTCACCTTACTTCATTCTTCATCCCTCTTTCTTGCTTCCCTTTTTATGGACAATTTTCTGGACTATGGCAACAATACCTTTTGTGTTTCTGTAACAATATTTAATATAAATCAATCAGTCCCTTATCTTTTCATTTCAACAGTATTTTTATCCTGCACTCATTTGTTATTGGTTGTTCAGCCCCTACTTATGCCTTATGGTCTAATTAGAGGTGTCAATGAACCGGTTTAAGATTGGACCATCTAAATCAAAATCAATTTGGACGGATTGGACAGATCAATAAGACATTAAATTGGACCAGTCCAAACTTAATGGTCTAAAGTATTTATTGGATTGGATTGGACCTGGTCCATCCGTAATGGATGTATATTGGATTGGACCAATCTGATCCATTAATACAAGATAAGAATACAGGTGTCAATAGACCAGGTTTGGGTTAGAACCAATTTAAACAGATTGGACGAAGGTATTCATCGTATTGGATTGGACCTAATCCATTTGTAATTGACTCATATTGGACCGGATCAGATTGGACCAAACCTGATCCAATTGACACCCCAAGATTTAATTTTAGCTTGATAAAGATCATGAGAAGGGGTTTGACATCAAATAAAAGAAATGAAATTTACAATATGCCAAGCATCCCTGTTCACCCCTTGTCTAGCCATGGCATCAACCAACACATTTTGCTGATCTGTAGGTCCATAATTTGCATTCCATTCTGATGCCAAGCTTTACAATAATAAAAAAAAAAAAATCTGATGCCAAAGAATCTCAGCTCTTTCAAGTAGCTCCACTATTGTCATGGACCTTACTTTTGTGTTGTAGCTATTTCAACATCACTTTTGAGTGCACCCCAACAAAAATTTCCTCAGATTTAGGTTCCTTGCCAATCTTAAGCCTTGCAATGGAGCAAATAGCTCAGCCCTGATGGAGTTCCCTTCTCCTATAGGACCTGAATAGTGAATACATAGCCAAAATCTTCCCATAGTTCACAGAGTATGATCCAACATTTCATATTAGTTTCGTAAGTGTTCCCAGTGATACTATTCATACAGCTAAATGAAACTTCACATAAAATCATAACCAATGCAAAGCAAGAATTTATTTTTTAACAAATATATTTTATCAATAATATAGGGTGTCTGACATGATGGCTCCAAAAAAGCAGATATGCCAATAAAGTTTATTCCATATATCATAATTTACAGTACAAGTTTCAAGCATATTTTAATTTGTTTAAGTGTGGAATACAAAGAATGTTTTTGGAATAAGATCTGAGAATGAAAAGTTGTAGAAATTTTAAATAATAGAGGTGGGAAAGGTGTTGCTTACCTAACAATGAAAAATCTTGAAATGGCATCCATAACTAACCAAGTTCAGTGTTTCTTTCCACCTATATGCTCTATACACTAACTACAATCATGAAAAATTAAGATAAAACTAACCACATTACCCCCCCTCCCCCCCAAAAAAAAAGATATAAGTAAGGGGGTGTTCTTTTTTTCGGTCAATGGGAGTTTGGTTCCCGTTGTCTAAGAATATCATGCTCTTTTTTTAGATTAATGTGGGGAATCAGGGAAAGTTCATTTTCCTGGGTAAGTGATACCCATCTCTTAGGTGGGTAAATAACTTTCTCACTTGGGAGGAAAGATTCCAACACTTAAATGAGACAAAAACGCTCCATTTAATAATGGATTTTTATGGCTAAAATGATCATTTTCTTTTTTACTTGGGAAATGAAAAAACATGGGTAAATACACTTACCTGGGTAAGTGTTTCCCAAGAAAAAGTTACCCCAATAACTGCATTTACCCGTTTTATTAACTTACTGAAAAGCAAACGAAGCCTTAGGGGTGCAGGAAATCTCAGTTTTTAATCCCTTGTACACAGAAACAAAAAGCAAAAGAAACAGGAAAAAATAAAGGGAATTTGGTAGGGGCGGGGGATACCATAAACATTGCAAGGATGGAAGGTTTAAAGAAGGGAATATTCACTTATGAGAGTTGGGTTGTAACCCTCTTGCTCTTGGATTTCACATTCACAAACGCTTCAAGAGACATACCTTCTGGAATGGGCCGAGGACGGGCCTGTCTACACCCCAAGATCCAGCATCTGTACCTCGTCTGGACCCCATGGCGAATAGGAAGGTCAATGGTAAAATCAGCCCATATACTCCCATGTTCAACAGTAAAACTTTCTTCTTCTTCTTTTGCAGTTTTCGCTATATTTTTCTATGATTATGTATTATGAATAAATGAACAATTTTTGTCCATTTACTGTTGAACGTGGGAACATATTGGGCTGATCTTACTCTTCACCTTCCTATTCCTCAAAGGGGACCAGACGAGTACAGAAATGAATGAACTCTGAAAGAAAGAGAGAAATTTGCGTGGTAAAGTGATTCGAGTAATGAAACAGAAATAGATGTTGATAACTCACCATTCGGATCGGACTCCATTTTATATATATATATATATATATATATATATATATATAATCACAAGTGAAAAGCTCTTGTTCATTTACATTGTATGAGCTCTCTAATATCTCTGTCATGTATTTCTACTTCTCAAAACTCTTGTTCATTTACATGGTATGAGCTCTCTGACATCTCTGTCATGGATTTCTACTCCTCAAACTCTTGTTCATTTACATGGTATGAGCTCTCTAATTAATATCTCTGTCATGGATTTCTACTATCCTCAAAACTCCTTCATTGGTTATCAAAAAAAAAAAAAAAAAACTCTTGTTCATTTACATGGTATGAGCTCTCTAACACCTCTGTCATGGATCCTCAAAACTGTTGCACGGTTGAGCTCTCTAACATCTCTGTCATGGATCTCTCTGTCAACATCCACTACAAGGAGACGTATCCGCTAGAGGGTTAGAAGGAGCCCTTTGACATTCTTAATAGTATTTTTAAATTAACTTATTAGCCTCGTTCCTTTGTAGTCTGGTTAAATGCATTCACCCAATTAACACTTTTTTGGATAAATGCAGTTAATTACCCCGTATTCTTTTATGACGAAATTACCCAGGTAATATTTTCTTTTATTACTATTTTTGCTCTTGTCTCTACCACTTATCCACATTTTGGGCCTAAGGCCCGAGCCCAAGATCAAGCTCAACCAAACCAAGCTTATTACACATTGAAATTTCAATCACTTWGGTTGAGTTCAGGTGGTCAATGATCCCACACTAAAATTTGACATATATGTGTATGCAAATATGTATGCATTTATATACATATGTATATATATACATATATATGTATATATGTATATATGTATGTATGTATGTATGTGTGTGTATGTATAGTCAAGCCAGATTTAGGCTACCTAAGGGCTAGGCTCAAGTCCAACAAAAAAGCATGAAAAAGCCCAAAGTCTTGGGCTTAGGCCTAACCCAAAGACTGAAAATCCAAGCCCAAACCATGTAAAATTATGGGCTGAGTCAGTCTGACTCGGTTTGGGCTCATCCAAGTTGCACCCCTATCTACACTAGAAATGGCAATAGGGTGGGGTAGGGACGAAAAGCCTCTCCCAATCCCCATCCCCGTCTCCGTCCATGCCCTTGCTAATGGGGACAAGGTTATCCCAATCCCCATAGGGATCTCCACTCCCTGTGATTTTTTATAATGTCAACCAGTTTGTTTTTGTTTTTTATTTTTATTTAAAAAAATAAAAATAAAACAATTAAAAATTAAAATCATATTAGAAAAGATTCAAGCATATTCAACCATATTTTTAAAAATATTAATATATAGATGCATGTATAGATATATACATATATAAATGTATACATACATATATACATATATTAGCGAGGACCCCACGGGGAAGGGATGAGGGTCCTCGTGGGGCAGGGAGTGCTCTCCCCGTCCCCACCCATCCCCGCCAATAGGGATAAAAATTTCCCCGTCCCCGTCCCTACGGAGGGAAAATCATCCCCATCCCCGCTCCATTCGGGGCGGATCCCCACAGGATCAGGGAAATGGGGAAAATTGCCACCCCTAATCTACACTTTTATTAGTACTAATTTTTCATCATTAATAGATTAGGTTATATAGAAAAACACTAGAATATATATAAATAGGTTGAGGTTAAACAATCAAACATAAAACAACAAAAATAAAAGTACTATTTTAAAAATTATTAATTTATAAATCCACTAAAGTTCTATATAAAACTAATAAATATTGATAGTTTTAATAATATTATGATTTAAAAATAAAAATATTATTTTAAAATTTATTAATTTAGAAACATTTCATTTCCACTTAAAATCAAACTTAATAAACACTAATAAAAATAAGAAATTTAAATACAAAAAGTACTCATTGATAGTTTTAATAATATTATGATTTAAAAATGGGTTAGATATATTGCAAATAAAATTCGTGTTCTAGTGTTGTGTTTTGTTTATTCTTTTTATTTTGTTTAATAACTTTGTATTAATGCATTTTTAATTAATTAACAATTTTCATGAGTTGAGACCTTTATTGTACATAATGCCATACTACACAAGAGACATATATAAAATAGAGGGCCTATTAAAAATGATATAAAAATAAAAATTAATGAAAATTTAAAATGTAGAACCTATTTTATCACTTAAATGAATAAGACAAGCTAAAAGGGTCTGAGTTGACCCATTTTTTAAAACGGTTCCGGTTTGCCTATAAACCCCTAATGTGTGATACATGACATATAATAATAATAATAATAATAATAATAATAATAATAATAATAATAATAATAATAATAATAATAATGTATATATAATTTGAAATCTAATAACCATAATTAATAAAAATTACTAAAGTTAATAAAAATATTAAAATTTAGCAAGTTTTTATCCAACAACTATTAAAAGTTAAGAAATTAATAAAAATTAGTAGTTCATAAATTAAAAAACTAAAACAATTTAGTTTTATTTAAATATAATTAATATTTATAAGATTATTCAAATTAATAATAAAAAGTTGAAATTATGAAAGTTAATAAAATAAACCATTTGCATTCCATATAATAATTATAAAAATTAATTAAAATAGTGCCATAATACTCCTTCTAGTTAGGGATGACCATTTATAACTTAGCCCAACCTTGGGCTCAAGCAAATATTTTCTTCTAAGTTAGGTTTAGCTTAGATCTGCACCAAGCTTGCACGGAATGTGAGCAATAGGGCTGTAAAATTAATAAAAAATATTAAATTTTGGTACCTTTTATCTAGTAACTATCAAAAGTTAAGAAATTAATAAAATTAGTATTCATAGGATAATTAAAATTGATAATAAAAATTAACAAATCATTTATAACTTAGCCTACCCGATTAGATCTATAAATTCCCATGCTTAAGCAAGTATTTCCTTTTGAGTTAGGTTTAGCTCAAATATGCACCAAACCCACACATAATGTGGGTAGTAGGGTTGTAAACGGATCAAACTCAAACCAAATTCAGCTATATGCACATCAACATCCGATTATGAAATTTCTAGATCTGCATCCACATGTGGTTATTATTATGTTGGATTTTGAATTTTAAAGTATAAATGCATATATGTATAATTATACATAATACTTATGTGTATATAGTAATTATATTACATATACAAGATAATAATTTTTTATTAGACGTGCATTTTAATCAAATTGGATGGGGTTGAATCCAYCATCCAATCGAATTATTAACTAGATGCAAGTCCTAACATCCAAATCTGGGATAATTGGATTTGAAGTCTAATTGGGTATCAAACCTGTAGACCTGGGCAAATACTATTACACTTAAGGTGTGGGCTAGGATAGACCAAGCAACCTTAAAAACTGCTAATACACGATCAAAATTTTCACTGGGCTACACAATGGGGGTAGCCCATCCTTCATAGCTCCCTGGGCTTCATTATTATCTAAAAATAACTAAAAAAAAATAGAAAACCGAGTGCATGTATGGGTTGCATTCGGTTTGGTTTAATCCAATTACAAATGTTATGATGCGTGCAACTTGGGTGGGTTGAGTTAGGATGAGGATCAATCCAATCCTAATCCAAAGTCTTATACCTTAAGTTTGGCTTAGATTAGTTTAATTATGACTAAAAAAGTCAACTATAGATTAATTTAATTATGACTATAGCCTAATTTTATATATTTTCTATTTTTAAGCATTTTAAATATTTAAGTGATATTTACAAAAAATTAAAGCATTTAATTATTAATAAAGTAAATAAATAAAATAGAACACTAGCAAATAATATGGAAAAATAATTATTTTCTTAAGTAATTGGCAAGATTTTATTTTATTTTTGTTAAAATATTAATATAATTAATCCAAATTACTAAACTACTAAATTAGTAAAACACTTTTGTAACAAATTATTAAAATAAAGATTTAATTATTTTAAACAACATTGTATTCTTTCCTTAGTTATAAGTTTTGGTTATTTCACTTTCCTTGATAAATTCCATGCATCGCACGGGTTGTTGCTAGTAAAAATAATAAGTGTACAATGTGCCAACCTGCTGGTTGGTAAGGTCTCGTACTAGTTGTAGCGGAGCCTTGGGGTCAAATCCTGCCTTCACCTAGATTGGGGGATGCCCCCCACCCCGACGTTGTGTGGCCCCTCAAAAGAAATAAAAAAATAAAAAAAAAATTTGTATGGTTCATATTGAAATGAACATATATGCATATAATGAAAAGAAAGTATGCAACAAATTAACTATGAAAAGATATAAATTGTGTGTATATGTATATGTATGTATGTATGTATGTATGTATGTATGTATGTATGTATGTATGTATGTATGTATGTATGTATGTATGTATGTATGTATGT